>JAQQRF010000521.1:0-168980 GCA_030523145.1 Trissolcus brochymenae
TGGAATAAGTCTGTATGTAGACTTGGATCAGTGGACAAGAGCGGATGACTATCACCTCGGAGACTCGGGTTCGATTCCTGGTGGCGTCGTTATTTAATATTATACAAACTTCGAATAAAACGTTGGATGAATTCAAATAATACATTAATATGAAAAGTTAATGAAATAAGAAAACCATACATGATGATTATAATAAAAAAAGATTAAATATTTTTTTATTTAAATATAATTTAAAAATGGTATCCTAACTTGGGCCTAGTCTGGCAACTTTGATTTGGCCCCTAATTGTGGCGCGGACCAGAAACTGCGTCACATTTTATGCCGGGCCCTAACATTTTATGCCGGGCCCTACCTTGGCACCTATGCCAGCGCCCAGAATAGCCAACTTGGGGCCCAACTCCAGCCCAATTTAAATTTCTGCTTGGGTTCATGTCATCCACCGAGTCGCGTCACGTTCTTTTTAGTTCGATTTATCAAGTAAATTTGTTTGTTTTTTTTTCATCTGGTCTGGGATTGAAGCGAAATATATATATTCGTTTAATTTCCTTCGTGATCCATCGCGTCGAATTTTCATTCAAAAAACGGAATAGATCAATAAGCACTTATAATCTATTCAATTGTTTTATCAAGTTAAATCTGCGTGATCAATGAAAAAATAAAACCTAAAGTTGTATCAGCACGTTCCAGTTGATTTTTGTTTTTTTTCGATTATTGCCGTAATTCACGTGTCCAAGTATTTTATCTGCTTTTTAAAATCATGCTTTCCATGTTTTTATAGTTACGAAAAATTTAATAATATATAAGGTCAAATTTGATGATGTTTCGTTTAGAAAAAAGAACCTAACACAAATAAGAATTTATTGGGCGAGTTGAGTTACGGAGAGTTTTTTTCTACGGCTTATTGGTATCGTCGATTGTTCGATAATGTTTCAGAGCTAAATGGATTCCACATGGAAATTCGATTACGTTCGGTCTGCAGATATAAATCGATAATTCTTGGATCGATAGTGTAAATTCAACTTGGAAGTTACAGTAAAGTGTAGTATAAATAATTTTATTATTAATTATTCACCATTGAAATTACATTCCGAAATTCGATACGAATATTTGATCGACTTGATCGTGTTTATATGTAAATGTATAAAACTAGCGTATGGCGTATGAAATTTGCTGTTAAATAATGAGAAATCTGTTTTAAAAGTAATTAGCATGCAAATATTTTACATTGTGACGAAAATAATGAAATTGAACTTATTTTGTGTCATAAAATATTTCTACTCAAGCTTATCTTGAAGTTATTTTTTGAACAAATTGAATTTTTGATTGACAGTTAAAAAAATGGTGACACTTTCTTGTTTGATTTTGGATTAAAGGCTCATTCATTTTGTAACTGTTAATTGCGTGGCACGATTATCCTCTGGCCAAACTCAATTGTAAGTTCAATTGGAAAGAAGGAAACTAATAAATAAATAACAGCGAAAGGCGGCGGTCAAGAGCGGAACTGCAGACGGCGGTAGTAAAAAAGAGTAACGCTAGCCCGTAAAAAGGAATCAATTCGATTGGCGAGTCGTGTTCAGTGAGTTGGTATCTCTCGCCGAGCTACCCCCTTGTGCCTCTTTCGTTTCAACCCCTTTAAACTCGCCAGCACCTTGCTCAAGCTTTCCTTTTTCGCGCAACAAGTGCGCCTCGCTCCGCGTCTTTAAGAAATCACCTTGTATCCTTCCTTCACGAGGCTATTCCGTCGCACAAAATCTCCGACTTCGCAGCTGCTGACATACGTCCCGTTATCGGCGACATTCTGGCCGATATTTCTTTTGATGCCAACTCGCTCTATATTTCAGCCTCATCGCTCAATCGAACGCGACGAATTCGCCCCGGGCCAAAAAGCGTCGGACAACGCTCTGTGTATTTGTGCTCGGCTCTTTCTCATCGATCAAAACTTTTGTTATTGTTACAAATTACATATATTTATCTATATCAAATATAAAATATTGCTTAAATCAAATGCATGACGATAGAATTTCATTTTGTACTTTGTAGAATAAAAGAGAATGCAAAATAATAATTGTCCATGCTTGATAGCAAATAAAGTGAAGCTGAGTTTTGTGGTCGAGGAATTATACAACCTCAACTTTTATACTCGTTCGATTTGTCATAGTAAGGTAATTTGATATTTGAAAATAAGTTGCTGCTGATAATGATAAAAGACAAGCGTTATAATTTCAGAAACATGATTTTGCAACGCTCAATTCTAATTCAATTTTGATTCAAATTTTAATTAGTTCTGTTTCGGGCGAAGCAAAAACCTTTCAGCAGTTAATAACTATATATAAAACTGGATGATACCTGTTATGTTTGTATGACGAACATAATATAACGAGTTGCACTGAAAATAATGTTTTCTGCGAAATGTTTGTTGAAACTTGGCGTTATGAAAGTTGTGCATTTTCAATAACGCAGATCGCGGGTGCAACATTTTGTAGGATACTGAGACCTTTGAGACTAATACTACAAAAGAGACTGATATAAAAACAGACAACTGATATGAATGTAATTGAAAGAGTACATCGATTTTTTTTTTTTTTTTTTTTTTTTTTTTTTAAGGGCATTGTCTTTAACTTATTGATGTTATTACGGTGTTATTTTCTTTCATAAAATGTATGTTACCGTCATATTCAATTAGATAAAACAATCTGCCGGATGTATGATAAAATTGTTATAATAAATTAATTTTGCCCACAAATTAGAGCACAAATTAATAACTCTCGGAAGAACCATGAATTTAATTAACCAGAATGATTTCAAATAGAAAATCAGGAATAAAATTAACTTTGCATACGATTATTTTTACTTTGTAATAGAAGATATAATAATGAAGTCTAATAAAATGAAGTATTATATGAAATGATCGACGCATTGTAAGTTTGTTTTTATTTCAGTAGTAAAAAAGAAACTGGACGTGCGAAACAAAGTGAATGTGACAACAGAACTCTCATGGGTGTAACAAAAAACAAATTCGATTATGGATGCATCAAAATGCTATCAGAGAAACAAAGAAAACACTCTTACTTCTTATTTCTTTTTTCATTTATTAGTGTTTAACAAAATGGATGAACTTGAACCATTATTTGATGTAATATTTCTTGAAACATATCCTGCGACCATATTTAAGTTTATTTTCCTTGAACCTCCTCTAAGAGTTTTAAAGCACCGAAACTATGAAACTGCAATTCTTAACGGCTTGCTTTCAAATTGATTCCTACGTGACCGATAAAATTTGAAATTACATTTTTCCTATATTTTTCCAATAAGATCTTGACTGTTGGTTATGAAAGAGATATCGCGGAAAATATATTTTTCATCTGAACGTGCTGGAATGCAAGTATTTTATTTCAAAGTAATTTGTACTTGTGTTACTTCATAATATGAGGTTAAACAAATGTTAAACAAAAATAATATGAAGCGAAATTGGAATTTTATATACTTAGTCAATAGTTTTGTAATGAATGGTATTCAAAAAGACAAAAGTTGAATTTAATGTAGTCAAATGAAATCCTTACACTAAGTCTCGGTAAAATGTATCTTCAAATCGGACTTTTTGATCAGACCGATGAACATCAGAACAAAAGAGTCGTGCGAGCAAAACAAAAAACGTAAAACAACAAACGAAAGAAAAAAAAAAGAAAATAAATAAAATGAAACGAAATCAGTTTGTTGAACACGATTGGACTTTGCATCAGCGTACACACATCTCATCGCATTCAACATGAAATCCACTCGATTTCAACTAATCCTCTTTGTAAAACCGAACGGAGTAAATGTTGATTAGGGAAGAAAATGAAAATGGTACATGCTGCGCTCACCATGAACAAGGATGAGGGTGCCGAATAGGACCGCGATTCTCAACGGCCGTCCAGCCATCATGGCGTGGATCGTTACGTCGATCCTGCCTCCTCCTGAAACAATACAAGCGTTGTCAATCAATCAACCCGGCATCCATTTCCTATTGCATATATACCTACACTTGCCTGGCAACTTGCCCTGCAAGTTCTATCTTTTCTCCATCACTTTTGCTCGAATATCCGAGGACTTTTTCAACCGGAGCTTGTCAGCTGAATAAAAGTCGCTCGAAAAACACACTGAAACATTTGTCATTCGTCACGACATTGAGCCTGTGCTCTCTCTTGTCGTATAAATGCCCGTTTCATGCATTGACGTTATTTCGTAAGGCAATAAAACGACATTTTATTCTATCATTAATCGATGCAAGAGTGAGATGAAACTCAAAAGCCGCATCGTCTATTTCCTCCGCGAATGTCAACAATTTTTGTGTACAGATGAAAAAATAAAAACGGCCTTTTTAATACCAAGCAATTTTGTGACAGAACGTTTGTAACCTTATTTGTAAATATTTTGTGATTGATAGCGATCGAACCTGCAAACATATTCGGTGCAATTGAATTTTTTGTTATCAAAGCGTGTTTGAATTATTGATTATTTGTTTATTCTTCACAGGCGTAAACAAGATTAAGCTTCGCAACAGCTCATCATCTGAGTTATGCTCTCATCATTTTATACTCAATACTCTCATTTGTTGATCGTTAAGAAATATTTGCTTAATAATGGCGCAATCTTGACTAAATTAAAAGTCTGCATAAAATGGCCACTTCTCTGTGCAATTATGCTAACTTCGTTCAATTTCACTGAAAAGTCTTAATGAGAAAGATCTTTGGTGAAAAAATAAGTATCTGCGAGTGGAAATAAGTAATAGACATTTGAACAAAATGAACAATTGAATTCATTATTTATTAATAACCAAGAAGCAAATTTGAGTAATCTATAAAACAAAAACATGTTATTTATTTATTTTGTTTCCACTTTGATACATTTTTGCACGTTTTTTTTACTGAGAAACCTTTCAAACGTGAGTACAAAAAGATTGTAACGATGTAACGAAACATTTTTGATTTTTTTGTGACTGAATGCTTTCATTGAAATAAAAAAGATACTCGGTTTCGAAATTATTTGCACCCAATACCCCTACACTAGAAGTTCGAACATCACCTGCACGAATTATTTGGAAATAATTCGATCATACTAGGATTGAATTTGAAACGTTTATTTTTTGCCAAGTAGCATCGCTGTTTGTCATCATATTTGCTTGCACTTTTTCAATAAAATCATCTCTCATTACAAAAAGTACTCCTTAAAAAAATCGCATGTTTATCGGGACGAATTATAGATTGACTGAGAAATGTTCACTGCGGCATATTTTTTCGAGAGTATAATATCATGTCTGTTTGATTTGCACGATGCCATTTTAATTTACGCGAGTTGTTCATTATTTCCAAAGCTTTTAATTAGACTTGAAGGAATAGAATTACACGTGGTCTTGAGATGCTCAATTGTTTTTAGTTAATAGCCGTGTTATTTAGCGTTCATTTTCATATACAAAGTTTTGTTGCGCCGTTAGATGGAAATTAATATCTCGCGGTGGAGTATGAATATCGCGAATTAGCATTCCAAATCTGGACTGGTCTTACCCGGCTTGATTGGATTGTATACCGAGCTTAATTGACGGGGGCGTTTGTTATAAAATTGGTCGTAAAAGATATGTCAACAAGAGGGAAAATTGTAGTTCGTCGAGTCAGGATGAAAAGGATACTGAAGAAGTCAAGAGAATGAATCAAACAATTTCGCGCTCCAATTCCTCATCGCTTGGACAATTAACTGTAAAACACTAATCAACAAAATTAACGCTATTTTTGAACTTTTATCCTCTCTGGCAAACACAATCGTGTGAACCGACAAAAATCTGATCGTAATTTTATTTGACGTTTTTTTCGTCCTCAGCAAACTTTCAACTTTGAAGTTTTATTTAAACAGACAAAATTGAATTTTTTTGTTATAAAAAATGTGTAATGCGTCGTTATTGTTTTATATTTTTTTGCCAAATCAAATTGACTTTCCAGTTGATTCATATTCAACCGAAAATTCATCTGGATTAACAAAACTATACAATTTTATTAGATTAGCTGAGCTTAGTACTACAAAAACTGAATTCACAAATTGAAAAATAACTTTAGCCCAATCTTGAGTGGAGATAGCTTGATGGGAAACCAAACTCGCAGTTATAGTCCGATCACAATCTCGTGACAAGAACTACATTAATTCGTTTAATCTGCGACTGTAGATGAGACACAACTCAATAAACGTAGTTACCGAAGTCGTCTTTGTTTCCTTTGGCGATTATTATCCCTCCATAGTTGTGGATAGTTAGCTGCAACTATCCGGAACATTCATCAAATGTGTGGGACTATAATCGATGGAGAATTGCAAATCGTGTCGCGTCTTGGTTCGGCGCTGGAAACCAAACTTGAAACACGACTAGATTGCTCAAAGTTTTTGTTTGATTCGTATCGATATATTCTGATCATTTTAAGTTGTTCGTTTAAATTCATAACTTTTTTGATCTTATAAGAAATTTAAAGTCAAGGCAAATCGTACGAAGATAATCAAATGTGTTTCTTTGGCACAAACATCGACAGCAAAACTCGAACAAAACGATCATGAAAGCCAGCATGAGATGCGCGGACGGAAAACATAGCGGCTGTTTGTCTGATGACGATTGGGGAGCTTGTGTGCAAGCGTATATCAGTCAAGTCTGACTATAACTTGTCGCAAGTTCGAATGATGTTAAACATTCGAGCGAAACAATCATTCGTGAATGGAGAGCGGGCACACAGCCGCGATGTCGACCATTCACGCATAGTTATCTTCTCCATTGAATATTTGCTTAGGTGAAACACAATGCAACATTTCAACGCGGTGCGCTCATGTATAATGCAAAATTAGATCTGACCGATCGATGTGCACGCCACTCTTATATAATCGAACGATCCAAAATTGCAAAGCGCTTTAAGCGTGAAATTTATATTGTTTTAACTTTTATTTTGGGATGCAATTTCGGAGACACCTCGTGTAAAGCGCAGCTGTGACAAATTAGCGAACAAAATTTGTATGGTTTCTAAAAACATTTGACATTTTCTTTAAAAAAAATGTTAAAAAAAAGTGTTAACAAAAATGCGATGATATTATGAATTGCGAATTGTGAATTGTTTGACACTATGCTAATCAAAGCTGCGGATTTATTTGAAACCTAGAAGTAATTATGGAAATACGCACAAGAAGAAGTTGATGTGAAATCATTTAACAGGAACTCTGAACAGTCATCATCGTATTATACCCGTGGCCTACTTAAAACATCAGTGATGGATACTCCCATCAGTATGACACACAAAAATTTGCAGCACGATTTTTCGCTTAAAAGTGATGCAAAAATTTTTACATTGCAAATTTATCGTGATCGCGCTTAATTCACACATGGTTATACGTAATGTCGGGTCACGTAAAAGCTCTTTCACGCAGGCGACGAGACGGTGCTTTTTTTCAACAAAAATTATTGTCGGGTTATCCTAAAACTCATCAGTTTTGAAGTTTGTCACCAAGTCTAGATCTGAATTTTTTATCAGACGAGAAAAATCGACATCAGACAAATCTAATCTTCAGAATTTAAAGACAATGGTTGACTGGATGAAAAGGAGAGTCTCATCCTGCTCTCCATGCAAATAATTTTGCAACAGAGGCTCGCGCGTTATTTATCGTCCATAGCCGTGTGTCTTTCATAGACACGGTTGTTATGAAGTCGCATTGAAGAGTCGCCGCACTCGGCTCGTCATAAAGCTGTCGTGGAAGACAATCATTTTCGCAGTCAACGATTTCTTTCCATCGACGTCAACGGCGTATTCTTTTACCGTCAGTTTGCTACCCCGGCTTCTTATTTTTGAGAATCCTCCGTGCTCTCGTCGCCTCGTCTTAACATCTCTATTCATCCGCATCTTACAACGCTTTATCTCGCCGCTCTTCTTTTCTCGGCCCCCCCCCACCCTTTTTTTTTTATTCCCGTCCATCCCTGTTCTCCCTCTTGCACAACGAGCAACCGCAGTAACACCACTTTTATATTCTATCACCACCTAGTACGCCCACCACTTTCGAAATTAGTCCAGGTTTGTCTTCATGCGACAGCGAATTTTTAGATAATAGATTTCCTTCGTTCCTCTCTCTTTTTTGCAATGCTTGAAACTCGTGGTTTTTATAGCAAGCAAAGTGTTATTGACTTGTCGCCTCTGACGATTCTTTATTTTCACCTTCGTTATTTGCGCATGCTTTACTCGTTTATCCTTGCGAATTGATTCGACTTTTTTTATCCACGAAATAACGATCGACGTCTCAATTGCGCTGGCAAACTTTCTGATGTACAGGTTTAAAATATTTTTAGCCCGCCACTCGGTCGCTGGGTGATGTCGTTCAATTTAATTTTTCACTTCGGCGTATTTTTATCGCACTCTTTTAATCTAGATTTAAATATCTATACAGACAACAACATTATATGAAAGGACAATTTTTGATCAGTGAAAATATGAAGGTATTAACGTACGTTTTTGTTCCGAATTTCAAATTGTCAATTGCAATAAAACTTTTTAACTTTACAGAATCCAGCTAAATTTCAATCTCCAAAATTGAAAAGATTAAAACAATTTTTGTTTAAGAATCAAAAATATAGATTTTTATCCTTACATACATCATTCCAAACTAATTTTGTACGTTAGAAAAAATCAGCGAATGTGATAACATTGAACATTGCACTGCATTGTCTGTGTCATGACTATGAATTCTCTTAATCAATAAAAAGCTCGAATTGAACAAAAAAATTACAGTTTCCGTTGAAATAATAGAATTAGCCTTCATATATTCAATTTCCATCTGTTGTGATTTTGCGCATTAAATCAGGACGATGTTCGCCTTTTTTTTTCATTTTCGCAAATCTGCTGATGAAAAATTGTTTCCATGTGATGTGATATCATAAACGTGCAGATGCAACTTTTAGCTCATCGTCTCACTCTAATTAAAGATATGACATTTACACTCAAAAGAGATATCGTACTATTTTGTTTCTGCTATTCAAAAAAGCACTGAAATACGATAGAAAAATTTATTGCCTTTGAAAGTGATTTTATTGCACAGAAAGTCGAGCATCAACGTGTTTCATTTTTATTTCACGCAACGTCCGAATGAGCAGCTTTACTCTTTAATTTCAATCACCCTCTTTGTTTTTCAATGAAAAAAAAGAAAATTGTACTTCAATTATGAAATCGTGCGGAGAATTTATATTTTTTCTTCCATCTCAATTCCTTGGCGTTTTTCATCAGTTCGTCGTGTTACAAGAACGATTACTCGCATCCACTCTTCGTCTATTCGTACAATACTCCGCAGGTATAATGTAATGCTACGGTGTGATATTAAAAGTCTGAAAAACTAAATAACTTGTGACAATCAGAGCTAGGGTGCAATGCGATGCAGTATAATATAAAAATGATGCAACATTGGAAGGCACGTCACATTTGAAATAAAAACATTTTTCATTTTGCCATTTCATTGAACAAGGAGTTTTTTTTTTTTTTTTTTTTTTTTTTTTTGTTTCGTTAAAGAAATTTCGTTGACTAATTTAACTTTGAATAATTCACGGCTAAAACTAAATGACGATTGAAATTCGGAGACGACCGCGTTACGAGAATTTCATTAAAATACTGAATTTAGTTATTGGTCCGAAGATGAACGCGCAGGATCGTGTAAGAACGTGATGCGACTGAATAAAGAATTACTATCGTTCAATATATAGGTATACAGTGACAAAACCTTAATAGCTAATACGAGAGGAAAATGTTTCAACTTGTTATATGTATCGGCAGAGTGCCATGTATTACAAAATTAATGCAAAAAAAATTTTAAACATCACGTACCTTTTTACTTTATTGATCAAGCGACGTGTAATGAATTTTTTTTTCTTTGGAAAAAAAATAGAAATTTACAATTGGTCTCTTGGTTTCTCCAAACGAATGTGCAATTAAAAATGTTGACTGATTTCTCTCATACCCTCGGCACTCAATGATTTTGTATTTTTCACTTCATGTTCTTGTTTTTATAACTTTCTCCCCGTTAACAGCACGAGTTTAAAGAATAACGCGCGGTTTTCGTCGTAACTTAAAAAAAAAGAAGTTATAAAAAATTGCGTATTTCATATGTTGGTTCTTTAGATTTATCCATCAAAGTTTTCCGATGTTGGTAGAAGGAATTCCCAATGTACGAGCTAAGCGTAATTTTTTTATTGCGCATTGTGTTTAAACAGCACTTGAAAGCTGCGCGATCATATTTTATAGCCGCGCGTAGAAAAATTTAAGTTATCGTAGATGGCATTACTTCAAAATTCTTGACATCGATAACAGTATAAATACTTGGGGAGAAACGAGATGTTTTGATATGCAAAACGTTTTGAAAAATCTTATAAAACCTGCTTATGAATTAAAATCTCAGTAATGAATATTTCTTCCTACCATTCTTTATAAAATAAAAATATAAATAAAATTATTCCAGTATTTGTGTTTGATTTGTTTGTTTAATTGTAAACACTGTAGGACAATAAATTTGTTTTCCTGAAATATTGTTTGATTGTTTATGTAAAGTTCAAATGTTTAGCTTCTTTCATAATGGGTAAATCACTTCATATCACGGATTTGATATCATTTCTACGAAAATACCGTGCGAGCTGGTTTGTTTTGAGCTTGTGCAACATGTATTTTTCACTGGAGTTCGTTGACTTTTCCAATTACCAGGTATTGATTGCAAGCCAGTTCGTCTCTGCAAATAGACTGCTGGATAAATGTTGATCGATAGCACAGGTCGAATTCATAATCAAATCTCAAAATGTCTTGACCGAGCTGAACTAGAGAGAATAAAAGAATTATACGGGATTTTTTGCAACCATACATAAAAGCAATTTGGATTCTATGTATTCAGCAAAGAGTAAACATATGAAAATTTGAGCGATTCATTTCAGTGAGAAAATCTTTTTATTATGAGAAATATGATGTATTTTTTGAATGAAATTCGTTAGAACATTTATAATCAATATTTATTAAGATAAATAAAATTCAATGTCTTGGGAAAAGATGTTAATTTTGGTTAAAAAAGAAATCAGGATGAACGAATTTTGAACGGTTAAAAAATATAAGAATAATCAATCATTCCGAATACCTGTATCAGAACTGCGAAAGACAGTCGTATGCGCGACTTTGGCAGAGCTTTCAGATTGTTTGGAATGATAAAATTTCGCGGTTTGTGGTAATACTTCATGAACACATAAGTGTCCGGGGAATATTCTCGTGGAATATGCCTACGAATATATGCATGAGAATAGACCACTTGGTTCGTAAAAGCGCAGACTGTTGAGAGGCAGATGGAGCTGAATTTGCAGTAAAAGGGTGGTGCATTGTGTATAGATACTAGAAGAGAACGAAGGGAAAAGACGACAAGGTCCGATAAAAGAGACCAGCGAAAACCGGCGGATCAGAATTGAAAAATTCGATCGAATCAAGCACTCCGCAGCATTTCCTACATTGGTCGTGCTTTATTGATACTTGAAAATGCAATCAATATTTATAGTATTTCAGTAATTGACATACATCCGTCGCTCAAATGTACTCCGCTCGTGCAAAAACATTTCATCTTCACTCCCCTTTAGTTTACCATTTTGTTATCAATCGCTCTCTCTCTTTCTCTCTCTCTCTCTCTCTCTCTCTCTCTCTCTCTCTCTTTCTCTTTCTCTCTCTTTCTCTCTCTCTCTCTCTCCCTCTCCCTGTCTTTCTCTTTCTCCGAGTTATGTGAAAAGTTTTATTTTTCTTAAGTATCGGTCGGATTTTCCCATCCCTTGGTGGAATTGGAAAATTTCCCGGGATTTGCATGTGTTTTTGATTCGAAAACCTATGTGCAGAATTCAAAAAACGACTGACAGAGAAGAAGTTACAGCAAAATTTGATGCTTTGCTGTGGATTTGAATAGCGAAAAAATGTTCGAGCGAACTGTTCATTTTTTTATTTAGTACAATTTTTCCGTCGTATCATCCTTTGTCATTATAACGCAGTTTGAATAAGTTGAATCAGCGCGTCTGTTCATGGATTCATTAATTAAATTAATACGAATGACTTTTTGAAATCAGTGCCTTTGAATGAATGATAAAACTTGTTTTTGAGATACCAGATGAGTTCACGGTTCAGAGGGAATATGTTTAATTCACGCCGAAACTAAAGCGATGAAACGCGTTTTATCGCGCTGCGATTCAATCCCTCATGACGTCATCTGTAAAAGCGTTCAATACAGCCGATAAACTTTTGCCGAATGCGTTTTTATTTTATGATCAAATTGACCGAATCTACATGTATAAATGGAACGGAAGGGTTATTGGCCGATGAATGGATCACCCGCACGTTTGTGCCAAAGATTTGACTCCGGTAAAAGCAGTCTTTTATTTGTATCAGGGATATTTATCATCGTGAAAAAAAAAAAAAAAAAAAAATTGTCGGTCAAATCCTTCAAAAATCGATGTAATCTATCAGACGGCAAAGGGACAACGTTGGAAAAGCGGCAGAAAATGAAAATATGATGTCTGAAATGGCCGCGACATGTGCTCCAGCTTATTACTCGCGTTTTTTTGACAATAAAAGAACTCTCTCAGGATGAATTCTGACGTTTGAAATCGAAAAAAGAAAAGCATCATTGTTAACAAACGTTTATACCAAAAGATCGCGTTATTCGCGACAGAACAGACGCGGAAACGTATAAGTCACAATTCTATAATATCATGCTGCGGAAAATTCATGTATTCTTTGAGATTGAGAATAATCCTCTTAACAAACCACATCCGCAGGATATGCCGACTGAGAATTACGTTCCAACAAAACAGGCGAACGGCATCACCTCGGAAATGGCTCGGAGCATTTTAAATTGATCAATACACGGACACAATAAATTGGGCGTGTGGAATAGAAAAAACCAAACAAACAACCTTTACACGTATGTACATAGCAATATGTGCAGATCCAGAAAATGTACTAGATATGAGAAAATTAGAATCAACAAATCAATTGGGGGTAATAATGAAACTCGAAAAATAAATTTTGTTTCATACTAATCCAAAAGAATTTGTAAACCTAAATTCTGTAGTGCCACATTTATTTGAACCACTTCTAGACTCAAATTAAGATTAAAAAATGCAAATTTTGAAGTCATACAACGAATGTCACAAATTCGCATCTGCACCGAAAGCTCTGGCGTGAGTCATGGAAAAAATAAATCGGTCCAATCGTTGAATCAAAATTAAGTTAAACAGATGACATTTGGAGCCACAGGTATACACGCGCGATGTTGCTAAAATATTCGTCCGATATCGATTTCGGATACTGCAATATCGCCTCTCACATAAGAACGCCATCAACACAGCGGCCATGTTTGTTATTGGAAACCCGACTACGGAATCCGAAATTTGTTTGCACGCTTTCCGACAACGGAATTATAACTATTTGGATTTCACGTATCCGTTGAATTGATAGCAAGGCGCATGATTTGAGAGTCTCGCGGCAACGAAAAGGAAGATTGAGTTAGCATCGGCGTATCGATTACGATAATGATGTAAGTGCGATAATATCCCCTCCGCGAAATAATAATATATTGCCGTGGCTAATACACATTTCAACCGCTGCCAGATCGATGTGACATGAATGCACATTATTACCGCCGCCGTCACCGTCTCCGCCCGATTGCGTTAAGCTGACATACGTATAGCTATATACACAAACACACACACACACACACACACGTGGGTCGGTTTAACTCTATCTCGATAAAGAAATATATATTTGATTTCGACGATTTTCGCTGCCGCGATCAGACACGGCTCTTATCTTGATTAATCCAAGTTAAGATTGCAAAATAACATTTTTTTTTGTTGCACAAAAATGAACAAATTTGGAATGAAAGAGCTATTTGAAATTGTTTATCAACTATCTGTAGCTTAATCGTACACAACACCGAGTAACAACTGATTGTATTTCAGTTCGACTGTTACAACTGCGTTTTCAGTTGGATCAACTAGACGTTTAGTAAATTCAACTGATGTTAGTTGATTCAACTAATCTTGCCTGTTAATCAACTACGTCAACTGAATTTTCCGTTGTTCCAACTTTAATTTTGCTCAGTAAAATCTATCCGAAAGAAAAAAACATCATTTTTGACATTTCACTTAAACTGATTGTATTATTAGTTTGTCAAAGTAAAGATGAAGAATTTTGAATGTTTGAATGACTTGCATTTTCACATGAAAAAAAAACTGTTACGCTGCTTGAGATGAAAATCGATCCTGCATTTCCGTTGAATCTATATCGTTACCGGTAATCTAATTATTACACAATTATCAGGGATTCCAATTTAAAAAGTCACATATTGTCTAATGACATTATGCTACGTAATTGTATTACGTGATTGGGTTGAAATGGGAGTGTACATTGAAACGATCCCTACCGACACAACGAAAAGTAGAAGCGCGGGTAAACTCTGTTTTATCTCGAAGACTTGGGCAGATAAAGACAAACTTTTGAACAAAATTTTGCACTGGTTTTAGTTCTTTAGATCATCACTTTTTTATCTTACAATCACGGAGGAAACTTTTGTATGGAAATAATATGAATTAATTGCAGAAAAAAAAAGAAGATATAATAATGCATGATCAAACGTCACGAGAGGCTTGAAATATAATTTTGAAACGAACGACCTTAACAGCATTTAGGCACAATTAATAAGCAAATTTTTTCCGCGCGGTGAGCTATAGCTTGAGCATAAATTGGAAATGTGTGACTCGGTGTATTTGACGTTTTCTGTTGGAATGACTTTGAGTAGAGTTAAAAGACCTCCTACTTCTTGCAAACACATAAACTACTTGTATGTACCCGCCGAAGCAGGCCATTACGTCGAAACTCTATCCAAGTGTCGGGCTAAAAAATGTTCTTCGAAACTTATACAATTAAAAATTCATTATTATCATCGTTTTTACGGCATCGTAAATTCTCTTTAAGTATCAGCCTAATTGGAAAGAGCCTTTTAAAACTCGCGAATACGTCTCGCAACTATAATTTACTGTCACGTGTGCCATTTTGAACATTTAAATAAATATATACAATTTTTAGTTGAACTTGTAATGTCCAGTTCGAATTGTACAATTTATGTAATAAAAGTTGTTCTTTTAAATATTAAGGGCACTTTTATTTAAAAACATATATATATATATATATATATATACGTTTAGAAACGTTGGTTGAATAAGAGTCAACTTTTTTTGGTCAAAGTGTACTGCATCTTATAATAATAATAATATAAATAAATTGTCAAGAAAAAGCGTTGTATAATGAAATTTTTAGATGGAAATATATGACGCATCAGCAATATTTAATTTTATTCGTCAAGACAATAGAATAAAACTCTTTTTATTTAACCGGAACATAGAATTTCTCCAAGATTGGAAATTAAAACGCATCACTGCATTGATAAATTATGTACATGTATATAGTGCTCTTGTAAATAGTTCAATCAGTGGAATTAGATTTGGGAATGTCGTTTTGGAACTCCTTGGATCTGACGCATTCTCGCCTTGTCGGGAAATGCCACTCTCGGATCGTCGTATAAATATTTCAAGCGAATCGAAGCAACAAAATTGTCATGCATTTTGGACAATTCGTCTACAATGTACTGCCTGTTTTGTATATTTTCTGGACAATTGTGTAATGTTTCTGTTTGTACAATTTACCTCATCAAAAGTCTTGAATGCGTGAAAATTAAAAAAAAATAAATAAATAAATAAAATTTTAAAAAGAATTTTCAAAGTTCATCGCGCTGTTATGAAATTCTAAAATTATCATTATCAGAGGCGCGGCTCGTGTCAAAGTTTAATTAATTTGGAAAATTCGCCATCATTCTACGACACAGTGTCACGTATTTAGCAACGGCGAAATGCATCGCTGCCACAGCCGCGCTCTACCAATTAACAATATCTACGCACATGACGTGACATTAATTGAAAACGACATTTTTAATGCAGGTCGTACACGCAATTTCTCATTCAACGGGAACGCCGCATTAGAGCACGTCGCGAGAATTTCAAAACTTGAAAATAACCAAAGGTATCGATGAAATAACGTGTCAGTGTTAGGTGCATATAATGGATCATTTTCGGTCACACGCCCGCGGTACTTTATTACGTTGAGATTAAGTCTGTATGATAAGATAATTCGTTTGATCATAGTAACCAATTACAATTATTAATTAATCCTGCTTAAAATACAGTTATGCATTTTGCAGTTGCTGTCGCTGAATTTTGTTATTCTATGAACGCCCGTGAACATCGCGGTTTATGACTTTATCAGGTAATGACTTAACAACGATAATTGGATTTGGAGGTGATATTTTCCACTCGCTTTTTTTCAGTTAAAGTGCTATTTTTAAATCGAACGATGATACTTAGTAATCGTTTAGATAATAATTAAGTTGTTTAACCAATTAGTTAGTGTATAAAAAAAAGCTGCGACTATGATAGACATATTTTGTTCACAAAATTTAAGAAAGAAAATGATTATTTTGTACTCAATTGCAAACTCGGTGGGTTAGAAATACATTTTTGAACGAACTTTCAGCGTTACACTGAGTACTTTAAGATGTTTTTTCAAACTTTGTCGTAACTATACTTCATCATATGATATAACATAGTCAGATGCTTAGATGGAGCACTTTCGTAATTTTTTACCGTCATGGATTTTTCAGATAGTGTTTCTGACACTATTGACGAATTCAGTAATTCAGTAAAATCTAGCAGTACGTATTTTTGAATTCAATGCGAATAAAACATTCAAAATATCGGATTGAAATAATAAGTGCAGGATTTTTCAAAAAATTATGAATCGTTTAACTTCGAAAATTATCAATTATGCATTGTTCCAAATTTTTTAGACAATTTTATTTCGTTGTCTTTATTTCATTTTTTGTTTTTAATCGAGCTCATAATTATGAGATTATTTGTCATATATTTATACACATTATAAATGCAATCATTTGGTGCCTGCACAAACTATATGTAAAAGCGCCCCCTACCAATACAAGTGCGACTATTTGCTCAACGTTAATCAGGCTGATTCGGAAGAAAATCGAATTAACAAAAAAAAAAAAAAAATGTTAATTTGCGATTCACTATTTGTGGAAACTCTAAAGTGAAATTGTGCCGAACGAAACAGATCCGCTTTTTGTACACACAAAAGTTTTTTTTTTATTTTTTTCTAATTTTAGTCATTTAATTGTGCATAATGAGATCCCTCTTTGAAAAATTGTTTAATTTAGGTTTATAAATGCAGTACTTTTCGAAGTGAAAAATTGGAAAGAGACAAAAGACCTTTTATCTTTGATTGAAAAAAATTAGCTATCGTGGTTTTGTTGATCGAGGGAAACTTTATGCAATAACCATTTGAAAACGTCTTGCCTCACGCAAGAACACCTGCTGTTGTAATCTGGTGAAAGCCCTTCGCTCGCACATATGTGACAATTTTAGTGCAAATCCGACGTCACTTTCCTGATGTAAATATCTCATCAAATTAAAGTGATAATGTACAGGCTAAGTTTTATTTTAGACGTTAAAAGTGCAAATTAATTCACTCATTCATTAAAATTTCATTGTTTTGCGGATATTTAAAATGTTATCGATGTCACATTTTGTCCCAAATATTTGAGCCTACACTATTTAGTAAAAATTTTGTTACATGGCCGGTTGAAAGATAGTAGATCATTTTGAAATCGATTTATGTCATTGTACACACACTTGAGAGATTTTTAATCCGGTGATGTGCATGTCCGTTGCTGCGCGGTACAGTTGAACCTATTCCAATTAAATTCTATTGGAATTCTCGCAAATGTCAATACCGGACTAGAACTCTCATTGTATTGGGATAATGAGGCTGAGTGTGAGGAAAGCGTTTGGCTCAACAGTTATATAGAATACGATGGATACGCGAATATGCGATATACCACTGTGTTATGTGCGCAGCTATTGCACACCATGCGTCATAACTTGATTCACTTACTTGTATCACAAGGACTCAAGTGTTTTTGCGATCAAACCCCTCTGGGTTCTGCGGCAATCCAATTTGATCGTAATTGCACAATTTCGCTCAGTCAAGGGTTGTATGATTTTTTTTTTTTTTTTTTTTTTTTTTTTCTTTTTTTTTTTTTCCAAGATATATGTTCTTTTGATCTTACTACATTTAACATTTCCCTGTTGAAAATTTTTCTCTTTGAAAAAGAATCTGCCTTCTGACTTGTTTATTTTATATTTCGTCATAAATAATTGTAATTAGGGTGTTTACGGTACTTTATTCGGAAGGTTGTTTGAGGTTTCCGAATGTTTTGCAAACTAAATTTTGCAACCAACTTTTTTGGAGATTCGGAAAGCAATTGATGGTCGTGTGTGACCTAACTTATTTCTCATTACATCTATGTCAGAGAGATTGGATTGTTTAAACAGTTACTGAATATCACTCGACACTGCGAGCAAAGTCAATCAAGTTTTACTATTCTGCGACCAGCCACGAGTACATGTTGTAACCAACGAGGACGGTGATAACATCCTATTTTAGACTAGTTTGTACGTAACAGAGATGCAACAGTAATTTAAACCGAACAGAACAGAAAAAAATGGTATCTCATTTTTGTTCAACGTCATACTTTTAGGACAATTTTTCCATCATGTTTACATGCACAATCAACAAACCTGTGAATTATTCACGATAATATCGACTGTTTTTTTTTGTTACGAAGTTTTCAAAAAAACAAAAAAAAAGAAACTGGAAAATATTGTTGATTTTGAATTTGTCCTCGTTTATACATAGTTTATTTATTGGTTAGTGCTTGTTTGTAATAATGATTGATTTCGAACGAGAACGATAGTTATAAATTAAAACGAGAAGACCTTGTTTGAAAAATAATTCAACACTTTGTTCATTGCAATTTTCGACGGGCTTTATAGTGCTTTAAAAAAACAAGCAGAGACTGTTTTACTACAAAAGCATATGGAACTGTTTCGAACAAAATCCCTTAGAAAAAGCGTAAATTAATTTGTGTCTGTAAATTGCAGGGTAGTGTCTAATAGACGGGTCATGTCGTTTTTTATATACAATCGCCGTTGCAAACAGAAACATCTTTAAAATAATTCTTTGCGCATAGAATAGAATTAAATCCTCAAGGACGAAAATATAGTTGCTAAAAATATATTATAAATATTCTACTTATTGCCGCTTTTTATAAGTTTGTATATACAAAATATATTTGATTAATATTTTTAAAATATACATTCGTCAGTAAGGGTAATACGCGAAAATAATTTATTTAAAAAATGTACTATTTTAAATGGAATTATAAAAGTTGGGTATCATGTAGATTATATACTATAAATCTACAGAGTACATTCTGGAACTTGAGTTTGAAATATTTATTTTAATTCAGCGTAATTTCTATCCTGTAAATATTTACCTGTCACCTGTCTAAAATTCTCTAATCTCGTTTGACAGCTTTTTTTTTTTTTGAGGCTCGACAAAGGTGTTGGCATTAAGTATCAGCGCCATCGGCTAATTAAAAACACCAGACCGATCTAATCCAATAATTGTGTGTCAGTGTGGAAATAATTGCGCAGTCACGATTCAATTACAGTTTATACATAAGGATCAGCTCATAGCTGATGTTTGCAATCGGCAGGTTCTCTAATTTATAGCAATAAATAATATAACGAAGCTGCGTCAATTGAGCGTAAGACACAAAGTCATGTAAAAAGAGGGTATCATGGTGTTTGCAAGTAAAAAAAAGAGATCTGTTGAAAGCGTCAGTAGACATGCTTGAAAAAAAAAAATCTTTGCGACGACTTGCCGGAAGGCAATGGCAGGATAGTCGAAAGTCGTTGGACGCAGCCGTCGTTCGCTTTAAGTTTTAAGTGGGCCGAGACCTCAAAAGCGTGATTAAAGCCTGATCCTCGTGAGTGCTGTCCCAGCAACTTTTCTCTTGTTAAGTGGCTGAGCTTATTGTTCCGAGGATATATTCCTGCGTTGGTCCTTAACTCGGGGGGGGGGGGGCAATGCAGCCCGCATTATTTAGTCGATATTGAACCCCTCCGGCAGATTGTTTTCTGTCCCTACCAAGCGACGCTTTTCTCGTTCACGCCCCACCCTTGTGGCATTTTCCGCGTGCGACGCGAACAGAAGGCGTGCGATCGACAAAATTGCTTGAAAATACATTGCGCAGGTATGCACGTATACGTCCAGAAGCGCGGGTTTTGGCGTTGGTTCAATTTTTTGCTCTTGCAGCGCCGAAATATTGATTTTCAAAGCTGTCCGGTTTTTGTTTCATTGGCTGATGCTGTGTCGTTGGCTGCGCTCCTCCACACCCCCTTCTGATACTTGGCATTCAATGACTTTTCATACAGCGCCCGCATACGACCTTCATCATTGCCTGCACTCGATATTGCTCTCCCTGTACTTTTTTTTTTTTTTTATACATTTTGGTTCGATTGAGCAACAAGAATACGCAGATCCCATGCAACAGCAACTTGCGCGCTTAACGCAAACCGGGTTCATCATTCTGACAATTTACTCAGATATAGATGAATCCTCATGAGATATACTGCGATGTGAGCCAAAACTATCTGGAGTTCAATTATCGATTTATATGGCAAACTTTCGCAGATCTTATTTTACTTTCGAGTTCGACTTTTTCGTTCAACATCGTTAAGTTGAATACCTCAACTCACTCTCGTACGGTCCATTTGAAGATAAATTTGGCGAACATGGAAATAAAAACGCGCGAAATTCTTTGGTCCAGAATGTAATCTTAATTTCATAAACGAAAGCGATCTCGTTTTGGGAACGTTTCTGTATGTGTTTTGAAGCCATTATTGCATGATAAAGAGAGATTGAGTGAGCTCTTCGAGTCAAATAAAGTTTCGTTGAAGATAATGCAGATACTTGTTGCCCACAACAAACTACAAGAGAAATAGTTTCCCTTGGCAAATTTTCATATCCCAATGTTCCGTAAATTATTTAAAAAAAATTCTTATCCTTTGGGTTTTCTACATTTAGTTCAATTTCATGAAATGCATACATCATTGTTCATTGATTCATGTCTTTTTCAGAACCCTCAAATCCAAAACATTGTCATCTTACGTGATGTACGTGTGGTAGAAGTACTAAAATGCGTTTCAAAACTTGGAATATTTCATTCTCTGTATAATAAACAACGGTGCAAAACAGAGATCAAAGTGGTCAAAAAATCGATGAAATCATAATGTCCGCATCAAAGTTGAGAAATCATGTTTTTTCATGCACACTAGGGACAGAAATATTTGTAGATAATGATGTAATAAGTCAGAGCCCTAGTTTCACGCGGAATGTTTTTTGCGTCCATAAGCTTTTTGATGATACTATTTTATGAAAATATTCGTTTTATTGGCCAAGTTGCATGAAATAACAAGCGAAAAATTCAAAAGAGGTTTCAGAATGGAAAGTAAGAGTACAGATCAAAATAAAGGAAAATAAAATTCTACCGAGGGAGCGAAGAAAAAAAGATTGAGACCGCGAACTCGATTGAGTATTTAAGAAAAAGTTACGTGCAAAAAGGAACATTCTTCTTCATAGCTGAATATTTGCGTTTCTTTTTATTAGTCGGCGCTCACATTTATTCCCGCCGAGCGATATTGTTTCAAGGGCAGACGCGAGCACAGTCGAATAAAGAACAAAAGACAAAAGTCCGCTCAATGGAAAATGTTAATAATTAAATTGGCGTGTGTATATATATACCTATATTTGTCGATGTATTCAATCGAGCCCCCTTTTTTTTAATCACAATAACTTGGTCTTATTGTACATTTGTCTTGATTAATTCATGAATTAATTATGATTAAGTTAGGACAATAGTCGATTATTTCGTGAACTTTTTACCTTTGTGACTGTTTTGAATTAAGATTTTTGTTCGGTCAGATGTCAATTTTATCGATCTACGTCTCAGAAAAGTGCCAACTAAATTGACTTGAGTCAATAATTCGATTCCATATTGAGTTGGAACGAAACTTTTTTAATTTGAAAGTGAAGAAAAATCATTCAATTTCGCATCTCATCTGCAGCGAAACTTTCGGATAATAATTGTTTCGCGTTCGTGCATCCGGGAGAAAGAAAATCAAAAATTGCGATTATCTGGATTCAATTACATTTGTTCGTAATTCTTTAATTCGATGTATAATCTTTAATAGAGTAAATTCTCTTCGTCGCTTCAAAATGATATTATTATATAACAAAGGTTTAACGGTAAGTGAGCGATAAAACAATGAGGATAAAAGTTTACCGATTTTTATTTACCCTTCGCGGTGAAACGTTTTCTTAGCTTCAAGCGAAGTTTTATGAGTTGCCAACACCCGAGGAATGCTGAAAAGGTTAATCAGTTTCGTGCTCATCTCGAAAATCGTATTACCGCTTTGTTCGAAACTTTCAAATATAATAGTTTTTGTAATTTTAAATTCCAAATGAAACATTTTTACCTTTCAAAGGTGGATTTATTCATTTACATAAACAGTTAATCAGATATCATTCACTTTCATTCTTAATTGTTGTTTCTTTTTTTCACACCAAAAACTAAATAAATGCCATATATTTTATTTTTCACAGTTTCGAGAAATTACGTGTTTTGAACAAAATTAAGTTTCCATTAACAACATATTTCATCGTCATAATTTTCAAAGATAAAACATGATTAAATTGTTGATTTAACGTAAAAAAAATAATCAACGATCAAAAAATCGTAACACATTCACTATAAGTACAATCTGGTTTTTACGAACGTTCATGAAAAAGTATTCTTCTCATATAGATTGCTTCTTGTGGAGGTCCTTTAACTTTTACTATCAAAGTAACAGTTGAACGAGAAGTGATATATATTTTGCCTTAAGACCGTTCGAGGTACAAATGAAATGTATACTTTAATCAGATAAACATTCACACATGGTGTAATCATAGAATTTTTGGAAATAGACCACGGAGTCAACTACAAAATCAACATAAGAATAGAATAAAATAAACTAATATATAGTCATATCTGGGAAGAAATATTTGTTTGAAAAATAATTTATAATCTGACTCGAGTAACTTTAAACAGAAGTCGTTAAGTAAATATAGACAGGTGATATTTGATTTGTCGGGAGAGTAAATTATATAGCTGGTGTTCAATGATTAAACTTTGATGAAACTTTTTGTAGATTGCGAACTTGAAACAAATAGATTAAGCATAAAATCCATTTATACATAGCGATAACATACGTTTATTACCAACTTGGTGCAAAATATTTCAAGTGCAAAAAAGTATACTATTTTGTCGTATAATCTCGAACTTGTACAGACTGTTTGATAAGTTAGAGACAAAAGTCATCTTTGAAAATGAATGACCAAACATTCTGATAAAAATGTAACATTTTTGTTTTTATAGATTATTATCACTGCCCCAATGCAAGATACGTCAAAGGTTTTTAGTTGTTGATTAAAGGACACCCGGAATTTAATTTATCTTCACCTAGAGCGAGCATTGAAATTGTGTAAATGAGAACCCAACAAAAGATAGTGCATCATCCTGAGGCAATGGCGAATTTTCCCTAAGTATATATATGTATATAATGCTAGATTTAACTGCTAATTTATAATTAAATTAATGTAATAACATGTTTAGATTAATTAATTGCAATGTTGTGCAATATTGGCGGTGTAAAAATTTATATATGGAGCATATATGGCTATAACATATGATACGTATATAGGTACATTTTTAGTTGGGTTAATGAAACACAAACACAAAAGCTAAAACATATATAGTTTTATGTAAATTAAAGAAAGTATGTTAATATGTTTGCATTATCAATGCAAGAGTATTTTTTGTTTATTATTTTCTTTTGCATATTTATGATCAGATTCTAAATACCTATTAGGAATTCACCGCCATTATTATGATGAAAATTGAGTTCATCAAACCCTCCTTCACAGTTCAACAGACAAAACCTCTATACATTACAAGATAGCTTTACACGGATAGTATCATTAGCTGTGCGTTTGATTAAAGTTATATTTTAATCATCTCGATTGTTACACGAGCAACGAGTATTACATACTAAATATTAATTGAACAATCAGTAATCGGAGTAAATTTATAGCTGAATGAACGCACGATCTCAATTCCTTAATACAAATTTTGCGAATGATTTTGAAAATAATTGAATACGCTTGTTTTAATACTACTTATATATAATGAAACACTTGATTCATTTGCAACTAAATTGTCAATAGGAACTGTCAGTTGGTATAAAATTTCAGAGTTGACTGACTAGAGCATGTTATTTGCTTTACTAAAGCGTTTGATAGCGTTAAAAGAAACTTGTTTAAAATTCGTTGTAATGCATTTAGTTATTCGAAGAGGCATTCAGTTTCAAATGCTTCTCAAACTATGTTCCGCTTTGTGAAAGTAGTTTAACATTGTGATCATTGGGCACTTGTTGTATATACAAGTATAAAGTTTCAGTTGTTAGTTTCATTAAACGCATAACTTTCTTTTTTAATTAAAAAACTTTGTTTAAAATTTTGTGCAAAATGAATCGAGATAAACGGCAATTTGTACATCAAATTTAAATATCACTAAAAAACTGAACGAAAATATCGTAACTTATTTAAGCAGATGCTTATTTGGTAGATGCATAGTAAAATGGTAAATCAAATATTGCAACGACTGCTTCAAGATATTCCTCAGCACACACTGTGTTTTATACATTATCAGATCATTAACAGTAAAAAAATTGTTTATTCAAAAAGTGATTTGATTTTGTAAAGATATCAACGGGTGATTGAATCATCATGTTACATATTGTTATTTTGAATTTCCAAAATAATGTACAATGACATATCATCTCTGTTTTTGTTCTTATCACACAAATGCTGCAACGTATATGTCACTGCATGATGCAAGTTTTTTTTTAGTTAGATCTATCAATCATAAGGAAACGATTTATCATAACAGAGATAAAAAAATGTACGTTTCCACATCCCCCTCATAATTAATAATAAGAAGAAGAAGAAGAAGAAGAAATGACGTCAAAGGTGAATAACAAAAGTAGGATACGAAAATTTACATACATTGTTGGTTTCGCTATTTCCATACATGCTGTCGCAGATTAGGTTAAAACGCGCGAACAAAACTCACGACCATGAAAGGCTGAAGGGTTTTTTAGAATTAAAAGCACAAACAACGTCCGATGATTCGCACGTTGAACAAAAATAGCGCGACTCAAAACCGCGATCAGATGATCATGTGCAGATCGACGCCTTCTGCAAGGGAATCGCGCGCAGAACTGAAACCTTACGCGAGGTCCAGTGTCTCTCAGCATCCACACTGAGGGGGTAAAGCGGAGCACGCGCGAAATTTCACTCCCGTAACCACCCCCAGTCTACCCCTTTTATGCCGCCTATGCTGACGCTTATAGCTTTACCGGGTAGCTGTATCTCTCAAACTCAAAAAGGATTCTCAACCTGATCAATTGTTTAACACCCCTAAATAATATCTTATATATGCGTAACGTATATCTCTATCATTTTCAAACTATTTCTTTCCATTATAAATTTTCATCACCATTTAATATTCATTATATATTATATATCATTTCAAATTACAGTTTTTTTGAATAAAGTATGCAACAATTTGTTTCATAAAACTTAGTTGATGTTCAAAAAAATTATCATAACAATAATAACATGAAACAGGCAGAAGTTACAAACTCACAGCTCAGAGATGTGCAATAAAGTTTGCACGTCAAATAGTGTAGGTTTACAAACAAGCGTAAAGAACGCAGAGTGTTGGGAAATCATCTAATAAAAAGTTTAGATATATATATATATATTTTTTTTTTTTTTTTTTTGCCAAGGAGTTTACCTGAACAAGTTTTTCTATTTCATACGAGTTTGCCTCTTTTTTTTTCGGGGGATTGAGTTCCCTTTGCAACAATTGCTCGCAAATAAATAGCAAACAGAATTGGAGTATTCGTTTAGCTGCGAAGGGAATATGCCTTTTGTATTTTGCGGCTGATTCGTACGTTTTTCGCATATGTATATACTTACGCGTGCAACGAACCGGTACTTGGTTTATTTCATACATAGCTTGGATGATAGCCAAACTTTGCTGCCGACGAAACGAATATTTTGAATGGAGGCACTGAAATATGTTTCGTGCGGTAAGACATTGTTACGCTTATGAATTATATCGAAGGGATGAAATTCAATGAACATATCGCACGGGTCAATTATCGATAATGTAATCAGGTGCGTAATTCTTTGGCTAATGCTCTTTCATTTCAATAAAGATTCAACTAGCTCGAACTAAATTGTTGCTAAAAGAATGGTCTCTTAATACTTCTTTGTGTCATTAAATAAATTTGACATATTTTTGTTGAGGCTGATGATAACGCCTCAAAGCATTACATCGCAAGGTTTTATAAGTTCTCAGTAGAACAAAATTTGTAAGAGACAAAATATGAAAGTTGTTGTACAAAACAATTAAACAAAGCCATGTTTTAGGCGATGTTTTATAGCAGTGGAATATATTCAAGCGTGATTTACAGAATGCAGTTTTCAACGCAATAAGTCCCTCTTAATGGATTTCGTATGAAATGCTTTCTTGATGCGCGACACTGAAATTGGTTTTTTTAATGAGCTTTTATAATTCTTCCATTCCATATTCTAGTTCATATAATAGTGTTACTCTCCTTTTCGCATTACTCTCCCTCATCCGCAACTTATTTGAAGTCTCAAAATGAACGGAATATTGGAAACGTCGAACGGAGATAGAGCAGTCTACCTGATTATCCGATTATCTTGTTCTACGGAACATTTGCCGCCCTAACTCGAGGCAATTTAAAGATGTATGTTTTCTTCTTGATCTGTGAAACATCTTGAAATTCATAATCTCCCAGTGAACGTAACTATAACCGACTATGAATGAGATTTCAATGAATATCTTCAAGAATAATTGAAAAACATCAAATTTTTATTTCTATAACAAGAATCCGCTTTAAACCGTGCAATCAAAATAACTTATTTAATTACGTATGAATTAATTTGTCGAAAGCGATTGCGAAAACCAAACTAGCAAACGAAATTGAGATTTCGCGTTCAGCGAACAATTTTATTCGGCGTTCATGTTTACATTTATGCTATAATTATATTGTTACCTTCGCAAAAGTGTGGCGTGTCACGATTTTATATCGTTTAATTTTAAAAGTGTTAAAGTTACGTCCTTTTTTTTTCAACGACAACTTTTATCAATTACAAAAATGAAATTTCGAATTTTAGTGTGTACAAGAGAGCAAAATTTAGTCAAATTCTCTACAGTGCAGGACCAACATAACAGACACGTATTCAGGTAAAATTACACGTGTTCGCGAGTTCAGTTGTTAATGTGATAGCGGGTTTTACACTTTAAAAGGTCCAAATAATTTATACCACGCATTTTCACCGGATTTACAAATAGCTTAGCAGGATTTGCGAACAAGTCAATATCACTGTTCAATTATCTTATTGATGAACTTAATTTCATGTACGATTATTCATCACTCAAGTTTGGTGAATTTTTTGTGAATAATGAATAAAGTTGAAATTCTCAATCAAGTCGTAAAATTATATACCGTTTCATGCAACAGCTAGCGATTTCAACGGTAAAAATATTTTATTTAATGAAATGTACGCAACATGATACTGGGAGATGATACATCTCATTTTACATCTATTACATTTGACGAGCCTAGTGCAAAATGTGGTATTTAAAAGAACATTAAAGAAACAAAATTCAGAGATTGATCAGAGGCGGTGGGCAAAAAAGAAACAAAATATATTTTTATATATATATCACGTGTCCACTATTCAATGGAAAATTAAAACTCGTAGATAAAAATCTTGAGCATACAGGTGAGAGGGAGAGAAAAAGTAAAGGTGTTATCAGGGATGTATAGCTCATAATGAATGGCAGTGTTATGCATATTAAATTAAGAAGGATCATTGAAAAAAACGCGATAAACAATCTAGACTTTTTACATTGCGCTGCACTATATTCATATAACTTGGCGCCTCAACTCACAACTGGTGATTATTCATCACCGCAAAGACCGAGGGGTGGTTTCCATAGAAGCAATGGACACCCGAAGAACAGAGGAAGCTGCTGCTAAAACAACAGCGGTGTTCCTTGCTCCCTCGTGTCACTGATTATTCCATTTGCGAACCATGCCGTATGACTCTGAATGCAAACCAAGAACCCAGGAGTCTTCCTGCGCTTGCATTGTGTTACGACAAAATAAAGAAGAGCGCTATCAAATGCTTAATGAACGCACTTCCTACACGAAAAAATGTTTAATTGTATTCTCCGAGCAGGCGAAATATTCTCCCTTTTATTTCAAACACAATTCCCCACTGTTCTCAAACATTTTAATTCAATATTGATAATTAACCATAGCCAATTTAATTACCCGAATAACAATAAAAATCTTCCAGCTAATTATAAATGTTTCAGAATTCAAAATTGTTATAATTTTCAATTTGTTTAACAGATGAGTAATGATGAATTTTGTTTATAAAGACTAAGTTGTTGAGATGAAAAGAAACGTTCCTTTTACTTCAGAAAAACAAGCGTCTGTACATTTGAATGTAACTTAATTAAGACTTCTAAATTAAGTTATTTTTTTTTCCACCCAAGAAACTGTAAAAACGTCATGGGAATTGTGAATTAGTCTACCGCCTAAATTGTGAGAAAGAGGGAGAGATGAAAAAAGAGTCTACAAGTTTGTGAGTCGCGACTCCATATTTCTTTTTTTTTTCTGGCGCATAATCCATATTCTTGTTTGAAGGAAATAACGTGTTTTATTGCGGGGAAACGACCGTCACAAACATGAGCCAAGAGCTTTTGGCTCTTGTCAACTCTCCCAAAGGAACACCCTTCGACACACTACAAGCAGTTGCAACTTGCCTCAGGCACGACGTCTACGGCTGTAATGTAACACACGTTAGGCGATAGACTTCAACTGTCACTCACTGACCTTACTATGCATCCCTCGTAAAAAATGTGCACTCATTTTTCTGCGACATCGTATTGTGTTTCACCCTGAGTGGGTGCAGTGTCAATGAGACTTTTCCGTCCGCAACTCACTTTTTCATCACGAAATATAAAATATAACATTCAACAATGTTGCTGAAATATTTAATAGGTTGAATCGAAACAAACAATTATTGTGGGACGACGAATTGTTGAAAATTTTGCAATTTTCGAATGCCAGGAAAAAACAAGAGAAAAAATGAAAAAAAAAACGAAATTTTTTTATTTTGGAAAGCAAGGATTTACGATTCTGAATAGAGGGTTTTCCACTTTTACCAAACGTTTCGACAATATACGCTTAATGAAACAATCATGTATGTTCTCTTTGTTGAATATGGTATGACTCAAATAGCCACAGGTAACGCGTCGTTGGGGTGTCGCGAGTTTTAAATATTCAACGCTTTTGTCGCTGTGCAGACTTTTTTGTTTTTCATTTATTTTTCTTTTTTTTTATACTTGCAAACTTGGAGTGCTGTAAAGTTATCGTGATTATAAATGCGGGTACAAAAAGTTACATGATATGTTAATATAACAAAAATTGCTATGACAGTTCCATGATGCAAAAGCTTTTGAAAAGTGGTGATGATGAAAAGTGAAAAGATGATAACTTTCTTAGGATAACCATAACGATAGAAGAATATTTCAATATGTCGGTACTGCAGAACTCTTGTTTTCTATTTTGCGTACAAAATATTTAATTTTATACATTATATTAACACGTTTACTAATTTCTGAACAGAAAGAATAATTATTTGATTATTAAAATTCAATATCATTTATATTTTTAGTTGTTTATATTAAATGTTGTGAATGTGTTGTTAGGTAACAGTTATGTCTTGTTTGTGTACAACTATTGCATGAAAAAAAAAAAATTTTTTGAATAGTATGTATAATAGGAAGTGTTTATTAAAAACAAATAATAACAATCCAGAGGTAACTTACCGACGATAGAATGAGCATTTTATCAAGCGCTTCTAACATACAACTCCATCTGGAGAAAAAGACAAATATTACTTGGGTAAGAATTGTTATTTCAGGTTCCATCACAGCTTTTCAAAATATATTCTAAGAGTTATTATTTTAATCAAAGACTTCAGTTTTTGAATAATGATTTTGTTTAAGAAAATGAAAACAAAACTTAAAAAATGTTAGAATGTATTATAAAATTATTTCAAGATTACCTCGTCAAAGCTAAGATTTGAATGAACAAATACTGATTTTTTATAAAAATTGAAACAAAACTGCTTGACCTTTTGAGAAGAGTTAAAAATAATGTTTGAAACTGTAACCTTTACAGAGATGTTGTAACGGACGATGTCCAGCTGTTCTGCGAATTTTGTACCTACCCTCAATCAGCCTTACGATACGAAGTAAATCCGCATCACATCATCGATTGTATTTTATATGACTATTCGTTTGCTCTTTTTATTGTGGTCAGTAAAAAAGTTATATTCTTTTCCGTCCATTTCTTACCCCTCGTCTATTCTATTAATATTTTTTTTTAGATTCAAAAACATATGGTCAACTCTGAATAGCAAATGAAAATAGTAAATACAAAATATAGTAATATTCAGCAAGACAAAAAATTTCTTTAAAACTTTTTGGTTCCGATGATACGCGAAATGCATCATTATAGTTGACGTAGTATCAAATTTAGTATTTCAACTGCGTCCGACTCAGGTTTATTTATCCTAAGCGCAACGCCTACTTTACATGCTAGCGATTTGTGGTTTTAGAAAAGTCGTTATAAATTAAATAAATATAAATTAAATAAAATCCTGTTTCTGTCTAGTTCCTGGTATTAAGGCTCAAAAATTTAGCAAGCTATAAATTAGAGCACTGTTCACGAAACAATTGCATTGTAGACCGAGCCTGTCAAGGGTGTTCCGGTTCTCAGCTACGCACTTGTCACGCGATTCTATGCAATATTAATAACAATAATGAGGCTCTGAATTGCATCGGCTATGTCAAATTAATATGGTATTATTCACGACGTTAAAGGCCTTAGACCAATAATTTCGATCGTGCGCACTATTGTTCAATTGGTAGGCTTTTTTTGCTACCGGTGCTCGCGTTCCCAGCAATGTAATGACAACCCCCGATGCCTCGTTCATTCAAATCCTTCACTGTAAGGTTTCTGCCATTATAAAGTTTTTTTTTTTTTTTTTTTTTTTTTCTCCACACTTTTCAAATCTATTCCGTCAGCGTTTACATGATGACAGACACAAATAAATGAACGTGTGCATGTCAACCTTCCTTTTGCACCTTCAACACCTACTTTTGAAATCTGACATTTCACTTGGACAAGGCTACAATTAGTTTCAACCAAAGTTGAAACTATTTTGAAACAAACTTTTAACCACCAAAGAGGTTGAAAAAAAAGTGGCAAACTAAAAGAAAATTATTTTATGATTCGGGCAAGTGTGATCGATAAATCCGATTGTTTAAACCAATTGATAGATGATATGGTGTATTAATGAAGGTTCCAGCATCATAATATATTTCAATGACAAAAAAAAAAAAAGAAGATGGAAAAATGTCAATTACACATGTGTCAAATCCAATCGTGTATTGTGGAGTTGTGATGTTGAAAGATGAGGGTCGAGGGGTTGGTTGCGTTACCACCGAAGATGTTATGTCGGCCGGCATTCTACTTTTCACGCGCGTGGCACAACTTAGTTACGCCGATATACATTGGCTGCACACACATTATCCCACTTTTTCATTTATTACTTCAATTCCATCAACAAGCACGACGTAGATCGTAAGATAACCGAGTACTGATAATATTTACACATTCATTTGCACATTTTTCAAGAGTACGCAATTTTTCATTAGTAATTAGAGCGTCATATCTGAATCTTCAATTTCGATAACGATAATTATTGTTCGAGGTAAAGTGTTACTCAGTCTTATCAACGACGGACGAAATTCCAATGACTCCGACTTATCATTGGGACTTATTTATTTACTTTAAAAAGTGCAATTTTCAACAACAACTATAGTAATTTTCACATTTAAGATACACACAATCGGACAACACATTTTTTTCATCATGGTCATTCCAATCTGCGTTCGCAACACTGTCAAAGGAGGTTCGCAGAATTTATAATTGACGTTTGACTCGAACCAATACAAGTTGAATAAACTTTTCATTCAAGCACCAGTCCGCTTACTACCTTACACACACGAGCGTCTCATCATGAGCAGATGACCATATTCACAGGTGCAAAATTTCACAAAACAATTAAATCGAAATTGAAACCCAGCACTGATGATACGCTGACAAATCGTACCGTAATATTGACAATTATTTTTCAAATTCGATGCCAGAGTACAAAATTTGATTAATAAGCAAAGAGCTTTGAAATTTCAACAGACATTAAAAAAAAGGATTTTCGATTTTGAAATTCTTATTTGAAAAAGTGTAATATCAGGAGTTTATCTTTGCTTTAGTGCGAATAGCACAAAACTGTATACACTTGGTGGGGAACCAAATTTTCTGACTGACCAACGGGTCCCCCGCACAAACTCTATGTCACTTTAGCCGCCTGCACTTTTCTTAACACTCTATCTCATATTTCCTAGCGTTCCTCTTCGCACTCTCGACAAGAAAGGAAAATTGTGAACTAGGGTGAAAGCTTGCTTTAAGGGATACGCAAGTTGGAAAAGAACCGCTGTAATTTTGAATGTATTTGTGTTTGAGTGGCTCTCTAGGTGGGAGCAGGTGCGTTGACGTGCGTAACTGATCGCAACAAAAACAATGTCTTTTTTTGGACGTGATAAAAAATATTTCAAAAAAGTTCATCAACCGAATTGTAGTTAGGCGAATTGATGCAAGGAAAATTTGAAGAGAAACAAGTTGCAGACAAAAGTATATTTCCTTCTTTCTGGTGGTCGGACCTGACTTTGTAAGAGTTGTGGGGGTGACCCTGCCAAGACTGACTTAGGGTAGTCGAATCAACGTGCGGGTGCAGGGGGGATAGATGGTCTAACGGACAATGTGGGGATACTTTCTCATAACAAGTATGGCCGCTATGGTGGCATGACGGTCAAAACAAATGTAAGTAGTTGACAAATTGACAAAAACTCAAAGTTTAAGTTTTTGCTCACTGTTTGTTTGTTTGTTTGTTTGTTTTTTTTTTTTTTTTTTCAAGTTCAACCGCTGTTTCTTAAATGTTAAAAGATGAATATAAAATACATTCATTTATTGGTGTTGAGTGCGTTAGAAACGAAAAATAGTGAAAGTGAAAATCGTTGAGGATAGCGGTAAGGTATGGCTAAAAAGTGGAAACTCCATTACCAGAAAAATGTTAACATTTTTCAAATACTTCTATATCAATTTATATACAAAAATATCGTCGAGCTCATTTCTCTTGGAGCTTATTTATCAATTTTCGTGAACTCAAATCTTTTCGATTTGCTCAGTAAATTTTGTTTTTTCAATCTAATCTACAGGAATGTATAGTACTTCCGTTCATTTGAATATCAGATGAAGCTGAATGATCTTGCACAATAGTTGGTTTCTCACTGACAGAAATGCTGAATATACTTTTGAATAGGTTACACAAATTTTGCATGCATTATCGTATCTGATTTGATACTGCTGTAGTAACTAGATCGAATGGTGAAACATTTTACAAGTTTGTTCAATATTTCAATTCATAAACTTTAAATTAGAATTAAAGTAGAGTTACCTTATTAATTCATTGGAAATTATTTGAAAAAGAAATGAACTAAGGATTAAAAGATGATAAATATTACAAACTTTGAGAAATTACGTCAATGATGACTGTACTCGGACGATATTCTTTAGTCAACTGATGTCGTCTGCGATAAATAATAAATGATTTTGGAGATCGAATTAGTTATATATATATATAACTAACTAACTAACTATATATATATATATATATATATATATATATATATATATATATATATATATATTTCTTTTTGTATCTTCAATACAAAATTATAAATATGTTAGCATTAATTAAATGAAATAATTATACAAATTATACAAAAGTCTGAATGAATGTTAAAATTGATAAACATAGCCATTAGTGGCACTCGGAATATATTAATTGGAAGTAAACGAAATTTGTTATTCTTCACCGAGGATGGATGATAAGGAAAAAGATGAATTTGCAGGATGGCCATGATGATATTTGTCTCGTTTTCGAATAGACTTATGCGCGTGTGCCAACCGAACGAAGTGTATTCGATCAATAGGCCTCTACTAAAAAGACCTATACAAAGAAAAGTGCGTGAACAAGCACACTCGTCAAATAAACCGACACGGTGTTTTCATCTATCAATGAATTAAATTGTCATATTCACACACTTATTGTCTAAATATTTGATTATTCGAACAAAAATTAAAACAAATAATTGGTATAAATGTTGTATAAATTATTTTATTATTATAAAGTTGATGTTTATCGCTAAATGAGCATTTTATGGCACAAACAGATGTGGAGTTACTGAAATTTTATTTCAAGTTGATGCAAAATGACTAGTCTTCACCCTTTCCAAAATTTAACACCATTTCTGTTGCTGAAACAACATGTTTCTCCCCGTCTGCCTAACCACTCGCAGAAGCGGTCCCACCTGCGATCCCCTTTTGCCATTCTTTATATCTCTCTTTATTCAGTTACGATAAATGTATAAGGATTTCACATTTTTGCTATACATTTGAACATACGGGTGTATTTACGACTATTTTTCCAGAATCTGTCAAATGATTACGTCATAGCGTAAAAATCATCCAGGATTGCATACTTTTGTGCCGCTCCGTACGCTTCCTTTCACCGTTTGTCAACCCTCGCATAATCCAATTTTTGTTCTTTTGATTTCTTTACTTCTCTTGTGTATCCTGAATTTCACAGATAAATTATCTCGCTTTTTAAATTACAACTGTAATATTTCATTCAATTATGAACAAAATATTCAGTTACAAATTTCAGTTACAAATTATCTTTTCAAATTATTCGCAAATTAAATCCTTGAGAAATAATATTAGAATTTTCTTTCATTTTCATTAAACAAATTTTCAACGTAATTTTATTGAATGAATAAATAATTTGTCAAATGGATACACTTTTATAACTCAATTAAGTCGCGCGTATTTTATGCTAAAGATTAACTTGAAAATCACACAATGTAAAGCAAGAAGCCATGAAAAATGTATAAAAACGAATAGTTTCCAAATTTAACTTTGTAATAGAATTTAAAATTAGCTTTATCGTAGAATACAATGTTGTTAATTTTTTATTAAGAATAAGACATTCTACGAACGACTTGAACTGTCAATCATTTTTGTATCACTAGCATGAAACTTTGGTATAAAAAGTAATGTCAAGTATACTGAAAGTGTAAAACCAAAATCAATCCTTTATTCCAGCAGTAACCGCGATAATCACGATTGGAAAATACAAGAATACACACATTTTTTCGATATGCGTTCCATCAAGAAGCCCAAACGGAATAGATTAATGAGTTATGTCAATTGAACAACAATTAATCAAAAATCGATTTCATCTGCAAGGGACGAAATAAATTTGACAGGAAAATTGTTTGATTAATATTAATCGAACTAATTTATTTCGATATAGAACAAATACGCCATGTTGCTTCAACAATACTAAATTCATTTTTCTGTATATGATTTACGTCAAAGCCGACGTAATTTAAAACGAGACATCAATTTAACAATTTTTTCCAACTTGAGAAACCCCTGAATCACAATCATCTCACATAATAATCTGCATCATCATCATCATCATCAGAAAACCTCCCTCTCAACATCTCATTCTCTCGGTTTTGACACGAGGCGCCGCAAAAAGCCACTACCCTCCGAATGAAAACATTCAAGTTTTGTTGGAATTTGAAATTCGGGGAGGGGGCACATGCTTGAAGCAAAAGGGCCGATATGAAACGGCATGACAGATCGGCACGAGCCATCGAACCGTTCGAACCGAGGTACTTATTGGGGCCCGCAGTTACATTTTTGAATTCGCAATAATAATCCTTGGTTAGCCGAAAAATCACCTTGTGCCATTCGTGGTTGCTTTTGTTTCTTTTTTCTCATCTCACCAATCTTCTTTCTTCCCCGCTGAACTTTCTTCTCCCTTAGCTCAGTCTCCCACTTTGGAGGCAAAGCCTACTTCTTTTCGCGCATTGACCATTGTCCGCCAATCAGGACTTTCCGACTCGTGACACGAGGTCGTGGTACGCGAGCCACCCCACCTTCTTCAATCTTCCAATCCTGCCACGTGCCAATAACGCCTTTCTTCGTGCCGACTCTCTGCTATTTTTCGATAGATATATTTTTTCCACTTTCATTCTGCGGTTATCGGTGCATGCTTTTCCAACGGTCAAGTGCTCTAAGAACTCGAATGTTTCACAATCGCAAGACACGACGCAAATATGTGCCGGATCAGACAGTCTAGTGATAAACAAATTGCAATCGTTGTTGGATTTTTGATAATATTGAAACATTTTGTGTGCGTGACAGGTTAAGGAAAAAGACCAAGCACGAGACATGATGTAGTGATTCATTTTGGATAAGCCATTCTTGGGGTAAGTTTTTCGGTCTTTTTTATTATTTTTTTATTTTTATTTATTTATTTATTTATTTTTTTTTTTATTTTTTTTTTGTTTTTCAAACTTTACAACTGTTTCCTTTTTTCTGTAAAAATTCATAGTGTTGTAAGTATTTTTTGCAGACATACCTACCGTTTATTACAAAATTCATGAAAAATGTTTCGGATAAATTACGTTGATATATTATAATGTAAACGGTAAATGTATATTATAATAAATTAATTTTATACATATTTCGGATACAACATCTATTATTCAGCATAAATCAGCATAAATCAGCATTTGAACAACATAATTTTTGAAATTGTTTATATTCTATCAGAAACATTGTGCTTGTCTTCGTCGAATGCCGGTAATAATCGAGAAACGTATCTTTCTGAAATTCTGGAAAATGTTCCCAAAAGTGAAGGCGGTCTGTATGAGTCATGGCGATCCCCTTTTCTTCGCAATTCTCGTCTCTATATCTATTGAACAAGGGGAGAGTGCCTCGCCATGTCCTGTTCTCCAACTTTCGTTTTTCTCCCTCTTCACGATATTCTCGTTAGTCGACGCCGCCCAACTCTCAATTTTCTACGACTAAAATCATTATAACATTCCAAATTAATACTGTCATGCGCATCAGATCGAATATCCGTCCCTCTTGAATTTTTTGATATCCTCTTACAGAAGCTGCATCAGTGAAATTAATCAATTTAACGCCAAATTCTGAAATGAAATTGGACGATTCGCCCTTCACCATTCGAATTTACAATTATATACATAAAATATATACATACATTTATAACAATGCCATAAAAGAATGAATAAATAACTTATCAAATCTAGAAAACCTTATAGAATCACTAATAGCTTTTAACTGACGAGTAGTCAGGAAAAAAAATTTTTTTACATGAAATATGCTAATACAGGCCACTTTTGTATAAGGAAAATTAAATTTGAACTATCCATGAATACTATAGATTTTTAGTCAGAGATTTTTGAATTAAAAGGACAAAATTATTTGCATATTTTAAAAACAATAGAATTGTTTCAAAATCAAAAGAGAAAAAGATTGCGTTGATTAATTTTACAATGATTCATTTTAAAAGAGAAAATATTGTGTTTGCAGATAATTTGAACGAGTGGTGGTGTGAGGCCATCATCAACAGGTAGATGCAAGTATTCAGCATCTACAAAAATGGCGTCCACAGAGGTTCAAGAGTCACTTTTACTAGATGCCACAGAATTCGACAGCGAAAGTTGCAGCAGCGATGACCGGTGTACTAACAAACGTGTTGGCGCTGATCTTGAATCTGCAGGACCAAAGAAAAGGAGGAAACAAACAACTCCGGTGAGATTGCCTTCGAGTTTGATGACAACAGGTCGTCACGAGTCTGAGGATGAAGCGGGAGATAACGAAAATCTGAATCCGGAAGGTAAGATGATAAGTTTACCTCAATCAAAGTCGCTTCACGCACAATCTGCGCAGGACGAGATTCGAGACGCGCAGAACCAATGCCATATGTGTGAGCTGTCTTTTGATAACAAGACAGCGCTGAGCCAACACCTTGAATGCGAGCACTATATCGATTCAGAACAGATGCCATTGAGAGGTCCAAACTTAATCAAACAAGAGGTAGATGCAAGCAATTTTTCAGACCAGTCAACGAGCCCTGTTAATTTATCATCGATTGGTATGAAAAATTTTTCGTGGATGCCAGCTCAACCATTAATGGCAGCTCAATCTCAAAAGGACGATTGGACCACTAATCCAGCCAGATTAGTTTTACCTGAACACATGCAGGGCATACCACCCTTATCGAGCGCACTCACGCAATATCTACATTATCCAGGATTCCCTCTTCAAGATGCAAGTCAGATGCCATCACGAACTTCTCTCGGACCCGTCCCACCAAGGATTTTCAATCGCGACGCTTATTGTGAGCTCTGCAACAAAGAATTTTGCAATAAATATTTTTTGAAAACGCACAAGGCTAACAAACATGGTATCTACTCGGATACTTCTAGTCAAAGTTCAACTGGTGACCCGGGTGTTATAGCGCCTGTATCATTTTCTACGAGCAACGTTAAAACCGAACAAGTACAGTTAGCAGAAAGTAATGCTACGTCGCCATTCGCAGTTAGTCCTAAGCCAAGTATTTCTTGTGATATTTGTCAAAAACGTTTCAAGTCTGAAGATTTGTTAAACAAGCATAAACAACAAGTTCACGAAGAAATGATCGAACCAAGAGAAAAACAATTAGGAGATAAACAAGAAACTGTTGCTAGTCAAAGTCCAAGTGTGATGGAGATGTTATTTAAACAAGAATACGGTGCTGAACAAGAAGAGCCGGCTTTTTCACCCGTGCAGAGACTTCACCAAGTTCAGCAGCAAGCAGTTCAGTTAGTCACCGAAACTGGATTGAATATCGAGCAACTGCGCAAATTAGGAGTTATTAATTTAGATACATTTTGTGATATTTGCTGTAAAGAGTTTAACAACAAATTCGTCCTGCAAGCACATAAACTAAAACAACATGGAATTTTCTTTCAAAATAATGACAAAACGTCAGTAAGTTGGCACAACATTCAAACAAGTCCTTTAAACTTGATTGTTAACGAATCGGACAACAATTTGGGAGCTAGCAACCGCGATGACGAATACGATTGTAAAATTTGTGGAATTCGATTTCAGACTGTAGAACTGTACGACGTGCATCGTCAAAGAATTCATGACGAAAAAGCCAAGTCTCCTAAAACTGATGCTGAATCGTTTAACCATAAAGCAGATACGATTTCTGAAGATTTGCAAAAACTTCAAACCATGATACTTCAACTCAACGGACTGGAATCATACAAGGCGGGGAGTGCCTTGTGCAGTGTTTGTGGAACCGAGTTCGAAAACCGAGCTGTCCTCCAGATGCACATGTCAGCGGAACATGATTATTTAACTGACAACACCCCACCGCCACAAGATTCCGACAAGTCTTCGTCCAATGGTATCACTTGTTGTTGCACAATATGCGAAAAAGAATTTTCAAATGAAGATGCCTTACGTAAGCATGTAACTGAAGACCATCCAGCCTCAACGCCAAATACTATTAACTTAGCTCAGTTGCCATCTACTGTTCTTGCTTCTTCCACCCCTAAACTACCATCACAAGCTGAACGCAAAGTTCCTTCGTCCATGACCCCTACCTCAAGCTACTGCGAAATCTGTAACAAAGAATTGTGCAACAAATATTTTATGAAGACACATATGCACAGAATGCACGGAATTGAAATCAGTAACGGTGCCCAGATAGGCGGCGTCATCTGTAACATTTGTAACAAGGAGCTATGCAGCAAGTACTTTTTACGAGTGCACAAACACAATACACATGGCATCATTGATGAATCAACTCCCATTCAAATGAAACAGGACACCTTTGATACGTCCAACTCTGAAGACAATTCATTGAAACCGGAACACCCGAATGATCTCAGTAACAGGTACTTCAGCCATTTCACTGAAGTTTGCCCAATTTGTAATCGTAGGTTCAGAAGTGTGAAGTGGTTAAAAGCTCACTTATTAGGTGATCATGGAAAAGCTGGGGTAGAAAAATGGCGGGAATTTGAAGAACAGTATCCAGTCACGCGAATTGGAACCAGGCCTACCACCATTCCAAGATCGTCCCAGGCCAGCCCCAGTTTGAAAATACCCAATGGTCAAGAGGTCATCCAGCAGGCTAAAATCGGAGACATTGCAACCCTTGGGACTCAAGTTCTTTCTAATCTTTTCGGCTCGCCGACAGACGATCAACGTTCTAAGAGTTACCGTTGTTCTTTATGTAATTTTACTACCACTGCGCTGCCGTTTTTGTTCTTACACGAAAGAAGCCATACGAATCCTCAAGGATTGGAAGGGATGCAATCGCTGCAGTGTCCCATTTGTTCGCAGGTGTTTACAAAATTGGAATTGCTCCATCACCATCTATTGTCTTGTCATCAGTTTCCGGGTATCTTGTCTCAGTTTCAGTCTCCCAGTTCCAATAATTATTCGAACAAAGAATTCAAGGAAAATGCGATTATTGATGCAAAAGTTGAGAAGAAACAAGAAGTGGGATATGCCAATGAAAGCCAGTCTTTAGTTAGTCAAAAGCCGGATCCTGCAACTATCGAAGTTACACCACAAGGAGCGTACAAATGTGCGCAGTGCGGTTTCGCGACTTCAAATTTGAATCGAATAAAAAAGCATGTGAAAAAAGACCACAAATCAATTGGGGATGTTACGGACAGCGTGATTGCAGAACTCAGCCGGACACTCAAGGAAATAGCTAACAAACACAAGGTACCAGCAACTTATGCTATGCCACAAGATTTGAATTCTAATCCTGATAAGGCTATAATGCAACCGTTCTTGATCGAGGAATTTGATGTTGGCGTTCACGGGATTGACGATTGCAGCCCGATAAAGCGCTTCACTCCAGCACTAGTATATCTGCCAGTTAAAACTAGAGTGAATACAGTCCTTACGGCGTCATTTACCTTGAGTCCTGCGTAAACACGTTTGTAATCTTGCGTCAATGTTCTCGGAGTCTTTTTTGGAGAGAGATCTTTTCTAATGATAGTTACCATTCATCTGAAATAAAACTATTGGGTCGAAAAAGTTACTACTTTTAAATGTACGGCGATAAAAAAAACTTTAAAGTTCCTACTAAGAAAGCTTGTTCAAGTCCTAAATAAAAAACTTTTTTACTAATCTCAATAGATTTATTTCAGTCGATCGTTTTTAAGCACGTAACATTTGTTCCTAAAATGTAGTCGACAATACGAAGTAATGAAACAAACGACTGCAATGATGAAGTTATTTTTTTAAATAAACAATAACGAAAGGAAAAATTTTATACGCACATTTGTAAGCCGGCGCTTGAAATGCCCTTTTTGATTTTTAAATAGCTTGTGACTTAACGTTTGAATTGTTGCTATTCAATTATTCTAATGATTATTATTATTATTATTATTATTATTAGCATCATCATTATTATTATTAATATTATTATTCTTATCATCATCATTATCATCATCATCATCATCATCATCATTATTATTATTATTATTATTATTATTATTAATAATAATATTAGTCAAACCAAGAAAGTTAACACAACGCCTCATTGGATCACTCTTACATGAAAACACAATTTTATTTTCATTGAATCTCAGTTTGTTATTATTATTGTCGTCTTTAAGTTAAAACTCGTGTAAATATTTTTTATTACATTGAAATAATACATAATATCAGTGATCGATAAAGTTCCTACAATGAGTGCGCCCTAACTTTTATCATGAAAGATCAACTTTTAATGACAGTGATTTTAGGTTCGATATAACCACTGACTTCTATGTTTGTCGTCGAAAGGTCGAAGTATTATTCGCGAATGACATTGCTTGACATGCACACAATCGCGCAAAATCATTGTTATTAGTATCAAAATATCTAGTCCTTCATTAATTTTAATTGTAGAATCTTGATTTTATAATAAGCGCTCTAAGTTTGAAAGCAAAAACCAACTCTCGTTAAATGATATGTCGTGATATAAATTGAAATGCAGTAATTTGATATTAATAAAATATTAAGAAGAGATTATTTGAACATAAATATCAATTAATTAAAAAATCTAACGAACTCAGGGTGATTACATTATAACCCAATAACAAAAAGTACAATCGTATACACAGCCAACACATGATAACGTAATTATAAAGTGCATTAAAATAAATAATTATAATATGATCGGAAAATGTTGTGCAGATGAAACATGTACAAACGACCAGTATGAGAGATCACGCCATAATTTGAACATATACCTTGAATTTAATTTCTGATGACCTGGTACTACAGTCATAAATCTATTCATTCGGTCACTGCACGATTAACTTTAGGCGATATTAATCCATGCTATACACGGAAAGGATGAACTGCTGGCATTGCCATTTTCTGTGATAATTTGTTTCATCGTTTTTCCTTATCATTATCGCAAATCACAACGGTTGTTGGTGCAAAAACAAAAATTATCATTTTTTTTCAATATTATAAATTGAAAAACATCTTATCATGTGAAATATCAATACTACCAGTTCATTTGCTTAAAAAAACTGTTATCATAAACTGTTCTAATGATGACCAGTATATAAATTTGTTTGATCAACAAAATGAAATTGAACATTTTCGTGCCTTTCAGCTAAAAATCAAAATTTGTATTTAGTCAGGTGTACATGGAACGTTGGACGTAGTTCGCTTTTGAAAGTCGTTATGCGCTCGCCAACATATGTTGTTATGCTCTTGGTTCCCCTAAAATTGAATATTAAAAATTGATGCCAAGAGGAGCACTTTCAAATTTCTCGATCAGGTTAATTATTAGGAATCCGATGATAAGTTCTTCACAACGCACGGTACCCCGAAATGCTCTAGAATGACAGCTGTTTCACCGACTGACCACTCGCTTGTTCAAAGTATTTGAATTGAGACTCACTCCCTAAAATGTATTCGTGCTACACGATCCGTCTATCCTGTGTACAAGGACCGATGGATTGGTCAGGCAAAATAACGGTTCAAATACATTTCCGTTTTCATTGCATGCCCTATTGTATCCACAAACCTGGAAGGAAATTGAACAATCAGTATCTTCGCGTTATTCCTTAATTGTTTTTACCCCTACATATGATATATATATATATATTAATTTAATAAAAATAACCACCATCGACTCATTGAATAGAGTAAAGAAAAAGTAAACTTGTTTTGTAATTGATTTTAGTTTTTAAACAATTTAATTTTTAATTAAAAAAAAAACTTTCCCAATCTGTTAGTAAGCCTGTCTGCCGGCGCAACATAAATCGTAAAGAAACATTGGCAAGGAAATGCGATTTGATGATTGATTATTACAGATTGAGAAATTTCTATAGTTTACTGAAACTATGAGAATGTAAGATAAAGAGTCAGCGTCACGCGACTATTGAAAACTCACAAATTAGTATGTTGAATGGTAAATGTCACACAGGAAACAAACAGTACTGTAATTTAGCCATTTTTTTTTTTTTTTTTTTTTTTTTTTTTTTTAAAAGTCATTTTTATCATTCAAAACCATATCAATTTGAAACAACTGGAGTGCAACTAAATAAGAAAAACCTTGAATGTTATAACAATTTTTTCATCAGGTTTTTTATTTAACTGTATTCTAGAATTGTTGAAACATCACTTTCCTTTCATTCGTTAAGTACTTTGGACTTCGTCATACAGAAATTCTGCAGTATGTACCAAGTATTACGATCCATTATCGAGAATAGTTGGTAATATACCAAAAGTTTAACCGCAAAGTACTTTTGGCAAAACGTTTAATGACAACTGACACTTCACACGTTTTAGAAGACACACCAAGTTTCAAACACAGGCTGCAATCAAAACTCGCACTCAGAATCTCAAATTTTTACTATATAGATTTATTACTTTACATTCAACATAGCTTTTTCATTAAAATAAAAAAAATATTATCATTCAGCTAGAATTAAATAAACCAAAAAAACCACTTTTTTCTGTCTTTCTTTGTTTAATTATTAATTATACTTAAGTTCTGAAAAATAATCATATTAATTCGGTCCATTGCCGTCATTGGAAAAAAATGACGAAAAGAATTATAATTGCATTCGAAAATATTTTTCATAAAGAACATTATTTTCTGTTTCACTGACGGGGAAGGGCATGAATACAAAATCTCCGTGTATCATTATGACGTGACCCTAAGTATTTTTCAAAAAATTTGAATAAATTAATACGCGCGCGTGCATGTATTAACATAACAATTTAGGGGAAGAAGAGCACGAGCCATTACGACCCGAGCGACCCAGTTGAGAAAGAGATAGGTGAAAAATAATACGCGTGGACATATGTACGTATCTGCGGGAACGAGAGCCAAGATAGAAAAATAATCGATCGGAAATAATGTAAATGTCCTTTGTCAAGCGAGCATCTGGTTGGCCGGCGAAAGATCAAAATGAGAGAGGTCAACGTCGCGACCTTGGACAGCTTCCGGCGAGCATTTTTGGGGAAAAATGTGCCGAAAAAAATTGGGGGACCAAAGGGGGAGCCAGGCCGATAGCCAATGTCCCCTTGCGCATTAGTGCACCCCACGCGAGTACAATGACATGCAAAATTTATGCAGGAGCGAGCGTCTTTTTTTTTAATTGACCCCACGGCGAATCGTGTCCGATTCGTCACACAAACAAAGTCCAGGCACAAACGTCCGATCAAAAATTGTTACTCGACAAGGCTGATCAATTTTTATCTCGCGAATGATCGATAATCAACAATATTCTACATCAATTCTCATCAATGTCCAAGAAAATAAAAACTTCAATAATTCCAACCGTTGTTTATTGCGAAATTGTTTGCTTTTCATTCGGTTTATCGATATCATTGAGATGAAATTTAATTTTCAATGATGTCAAGTGAACCGACAATCAGATCGATTGTGTAAATGATTTTTTTAAATGATTATTAGTCTCGTTATCTTTTATTATTCATTGTAACTTTTTACCATGAGTAAAGTTTATTTCACCAACCGCAAATTTCATCCTGCTGTATAAAAGTGCGCGAAAAAGTATCTAACATCCCTAATAATAAAGGCAAACAACTTTTTTTCTCTCCACTTATACAAAAAAAAGTTATTATATCTATACACATTGTATTTCGTTCTAGTACTGTCCAACTTTCTTTGCTCCGCAGTAATTTTGTGATTCGAGGAGGGGGGGGGGGGTAACGTACCTCGCTGTAATCTGTAATTTAACTGTTGCACCCTACTTTTTTTTTTTTTTTTCTTATGTGTATAATTCGTATACATTAAAAATAACTTTCGCAGGTTAATATTTGATGCCGGACAAGTTATGCGTTATACGAACATTGATGAACTTATCGAAACACAAAAATATACGTAATATTATGCGTATTTGTTTAACCATGGCAGAATGTTGTCAAATACAAAACAGAGTGCGTTTTAATCATAAGCACACAATTGTCAACTATATGCGAATCAAAATCGAACAGAAGCTGAAGTTGCCTTTCTAACTTGAAATGAGCGCAAATCAAATTAATATCTAGGACAGCGTAGTTCTTAAAAGAAAAGAAAAACAAAATTATATGAATTTAAATATATATATTGAACATGATAATAACACAAATTTATATTAATGAAACATAGTGTGGGTGTAATAACGATATATTTCACAAAAACTAAAGTATATATATATATTTCAAACGAACTATATCTATAAAAAGGGTTATAATGTGTATTATAAATTATAATTATTATACGCGCATACATGTAATATATAAGTTACGCGACTACTGTATCATAAGGTGCCGAAGACAAACCCGACATTTAATCCTCGGGACGAATTTACGGTTAAGAAAAAACCAACGCAAATTGATTAATCTTTAGGTTCTTTGAAAATTGGAAAGAAGGTAGTGATAAAAGCGGTTAGATTTTGTACTCGACACGTTGTATTTTGACATCCGAAAAACGTAACCATACGTCTAGTCATATAAAGTATAGTCAGCATAATTATAGTAAATCGTAACATAATTTTATCATGACTTTGTTTTTGAACATTCGTTTTTTTTTTTCGTTTTTTTTTTTTTTCTTTTTTTTTCGACACAGTAGTCACAATAAAATTGTTTGTTCAACTTTTATTTTTGTTTGCTTGATTATTTTTTGTGTTCACTTCCTGATCCTTGGTTTTCTTAATTGTTACTGCCTTATACTTTTGACTTTTGCATGCCATTTGAAGAGTGTCTGAACTAAATAATGATTCCACATGAATTTACAACGCAGATATTCTCAAATCTGAGACACATGATTCATTTATCAGACGATGTCGTCGTAATTCCTTGAACATCGATATCCCGTCTTTTTCAACTCGTACAAATTAATAAAAAATGAATGACGATTCAGTCTACTTTTATTCTTTGCGTGCAACATCTGATGGTAGGAAATCAATTTTTTTCTCTCCAACGCAGAAGGAGAACGTGTATGAACTTTATCGACAGTTATAAATAATAAAAATACCGTGAGCCCGCCCCAATTGTTTGCGTGCGCGGGAACATTGTTTTTCGCTTTTAAAAAGGAAGAGAAAAAAAAAGAAACGAAAGAAAGACACAAAGAACTTGCTGGTCCGCACTTTATACGAGTTATCTTGTAGCCGTGGACTTGCTCCGCGATGATGTCTAAAAATCAATAATATCTTACAATTCCTCGGAGAGAAAGTGAAAGCCCCCTGGCCAATCGACTGCCACTTTCCAAAACCTCACAATTTCGACGCCTATTTGTTCTAACAGACGGGTCTGCAATATTGACCAACGTAATTGCGACTGATCAAATATTTGAAAGTCCCTTTCAATTAGATTTAAAATATAATATAAATGCAGTGAAATGATTATTTATGTGCAAACTTGATGAAAAATAAAAGTGATATTTATTGTTGGGAGGTGTAGAAGGCCTCGTCATCAGTCGCCACAGGATTGCTCATAACCCGCGACAGAGCTAGGCATGTGGATTGCAATTATCAAGGCTTCGCCCTTTCCGCAGCTCAGTTTTTCCACCCCGAGTTTTCTGGCACCCTTCATAGTCGTCTTAGAGGGAAACTTGGAAATTTCATCCTCTCATAATAATTTCACCACCACCGATCCACGTTTTTTCTTCATCACTTTGACTCACAACGACCACCACCCGCCAACAACAACGCCTCTTCGATCGTCCACCATCGTTCTTTCTATACCGGATCAAAGAAGTCCTCTTATGCGGGACTTTTGTACAGTACCCGGCAACGTAACTTCCCTTGTTCGATCATTCCCCTTTTTTCTGGCCAATTTTACTTTTCCCCGTATTTCGCTTAATTCGACTCGCTAACGTCGCCTTTGTTCTGCCTTAGCGTCCAATCAATATGGAATTTTACAACTTTTGGACTGTATCACCAAATCATCAAATCTTTTAGTTAATTTCATCCAGTTCAATTTGAGCTCACAAGTTTGAATGCCCCTTCAGAAATAAAGTTGTGACCAATCTCAGATTATTCTATACTATTTCGAACATTTCGAATGTTTGCAAAATAAAAATGTCTGCTTACATCGTATAGGGGAGTTGTAATTTAATTTCATTTAATTTAATTTCAATTGAATCTTTCAAGATGATATAATATCAAGTGTCAATGTTGTTCAAAAATGTGCAATCAAATGTGAAAATTTCATTTTCAACAACAAACTATTCATTACAGTTTCAAGTTATTAATTAATTTACACTGTCAAAACACAGTCATTGAAGTAAGTGCCGCGAGCATATATCATTATCTTGACACTACATGAAAGCATATAATGAGTCAACAGGGAAACGTCATTGTGACGTATAATTTTGTGAAATTTCAAATACGAGAGTGAATATCAAATTAAACAGTTATTGTTTGCGTATATAATTTGATGACAAATATGTCAAACTCGTAAAAATACTTTCAAATAAATAACATTTGTTATCAACAATAATTGAATACGTTTTGATAAAAAGAAAAGACATATTCTAACAAAAAGCATTTGCCATAAATCGCTGAGCAACCCTTGCTTTCATAATTTTGGGTTGATTTTACGTAAAATTGAATCTCCCCGAATGCGAAATGTTGTTGAATAAGGAGGGGGCATTGAAATAAATTCAATGCCCGGGGAAGAGGAAAAAAGGACTGGGTGAAAAATAGAAATCGCGGGACAACCCTTTATTTATACAAGCTCGCGTGCGCACGTTTCGATCGCATTCACAAGAACCATCCGAAATGACCGTCGCGTTAGATTAGAAGGGTAAAAACGAACAGAAGAGGGGAAACGTCACATTTCGGCGTATTCACCCCAAAATTTTCAGCTGCACCATTCCGGGCGCGTGTGCAGCCTTACCGGATTTACACAATATTTTGGAAATCTTTTATAAGAACACCGAACCCCTCCGCCACGAGCTCACAGACGACGTCGACTCATTGTGTCTAGTGATGAAAACGACAGATGGATATAAGAAACATCACCAATATCCGCGTTCGACACATTTTTCTAAACCTATCGAAATACGCAAAATTAGGGTTGAAACATCCCAAAGGGGAACAATTCGCTTTATATAAATATTCAGTTACAAAATCTTAAGATTCGCCTCAGTTAATCCGAGATCAACAAATATCCCCCATTTTGTTTATTTGTGACAACAAATAATATAATAAATGCACCATTTACATTCAATTGTTTTGATGAAATGTATGATGTTGAATTTATCGCGAAGTGACGAATCTGATGTCATACATTTCATCATTAAAAATAAACCGCGGGCTTATATATGTATAATTAGGAAAAGTCGTTCGCTGACATTATCGCGTACGATTAAGCGCGTCGATGATCTGCGATAACGATTTTTTTTGTTTCTTTTATGTTTCAAAGAATGTCAATTATTTGAGATGACATTGAGTTTTGTTTCAAACAAAATACAATGAACGAGAACGAGGAAAGAAACTCAATTGATTTCGCTTCCATCAGTCAAACTCTGCATGTATTTTTGATTGATGTATAACCTCACGATACGCACTTTATTAAAATTTCACCTGAAACCAAAAGTTCCTAACCAATTCTTCGTACTGAGAAAGTTCCTAAAGCACAAAAATAATAAAAGTTCCTACAACGCCGTAATAGCGGGTTCCTATAGGAAACGAGCTTTGTTAAATCTAACATAATTTATGATATTAGATTGTAACTCACACTCAAAGTACAATGTCGGTGTTATGGTAAATATTTAATACAAATATATTACGAAATATTATAATTGATAACCGATTAAAATAAAACAAAATATTCTAAAGTCGAACATAGTGAAGATTTATAAGGATCCGGATCAATTGAATCAACAAAACGACCACATTAAGTATATGTATCTTAAACGCAGTTTCGAAATATGATGAAAATAACGAATTCAATTAAGACTGATATAAAATATGGTTTGCAATCAAAAGTTTAAGATATATACTGACTAAATGTTAAGTACGTCTTTATTGCAATGTGATTCAATTCTGTTTGCTTAAGTTGAGGAATAATTCAAGTCCTTACGTCTTTACACGAGTCTAAGAATACCACGCGGGGAAAAAATGTAATGACCACAACATTGAATTGCTAAACGACTTTTTTTCTATTCACACGCTGACAAATTTATCGATATCAAGCACAAAAGTGACATGGAGTTTTTCGCTTTGACAACTCCCTTTTTTTATCATAAAATAACGAGGTGTTTGAACAAAACAGACGTCAACTGTGCGACTATTATTTTGAAAACAAAAATTGTACAATTATTTCAAACGAGATGCATACACCGATAAGGAAAGTACTTGCGATTCATTCAGAAAGTGGCAGAGATGGAAAAAAGTAAAACCTCCCGCGAGTTCGATCATTTTGATTGTTATCGTAAATATTTTACGGTTTACATATTTCATTATCTCGACAAATAATGCATGTTGGTTCGTATGAGCAAAATTGATACAACGGTTCATAAATGAATACAAAGAATATACAAACTGACAAATTGCGCTAATTGGTTTAAACGCGATGCGTCACGTTAAACATTCATCGTTCGTTTACATTTCCTATCGGCGATGCTTTACCGCTTGTTTCGACAATATTTCTCACGGAGCTTGCAAAACGTCATGACAAAAACGAATCGTTTAATCCACTTTATCAGACTTTGTGTACATCGTTAGTCAGTACATACGTTGAAAATGACGTAACGCGCAGCCTCGAAAATAATAACGAAAACAGGAAGCTCAAACTTGTACACAACGGTTTCCAAAAAAATTATCCATAGATTGCATAATTATTTTCAGAAAAATGTGAAATGGGGTCTTTTGGAATTTTTTATAATCAAACGGTACGATAGATGAATACAAAAAGTGGACAAAGTTGACTAATTGAAACGAAACTTTGTGCCTTCTGGAACATATTTTGCGAATATTTTTTGTTTCGTTTGATGAATATTATTAGCGTAGTCAAATCAAATGAAAAACAACCAAATTTAAAAATAAGCACACTCAATTATTTGCTGTACAAAAACTGGCAGGGATATATTTTCCAATACGTCGTCAGGTTAATGTTAAACTGGACATAAAAACCAATCGCATAAACGTATCGTATTGCAATGATAACGAAAAATAAAATACAGTGCAGAAGGGTCGAATTTTTATCTATAAAAATTCAACTTGCCTTTTTTATGGTTCAAATGTATTTTTACAACACTACATTTCTAAAATCTAATTTATTTATTTATTTTTCGTTTCATCATTTCTTTAATTCAATTGTAGTGCTTTCAACACAAAAGTGAAATCGCAATTTCACTACATCAATCTGTAAATAATTATTTTTTACTATGAATATTCTACATCACGAAATATTATTATTATTTTATTGGACGTCAAATTTGTTTTGAAACTCTGAGTTTGACTAATCCAAAATTTTATGCGAATGGACAATTAATTTGCACTCTCAATGTTGAACCAAAGTTAGTTTTTACCAAAAGTGTATTTTGCTGAAAAAAATATTCTTTTTAATTGCATAAAATTACACTGAGAAAAATGAACTTATTTAATATGGAATCGTACTCTTAAATCATAAGTTTTGAACTTTGAACTCCATTTTTCTCAGTGCTATAAGAGGTTAGAATAAAACACAATAGATAGTTACGTGATTGAATATGTGAATGAATGTTTGCATGTGAGAAGAATGATTGCTAATGAAAAGCAAGCACAAAACAAAAATCAAAATTCGAGAATCAAAATTAGATCATAAGTACATTACTTACCGATGAGAGTATGTGAAAAGTGATGAAAATTAGCGTTATTTTTAATGAAACGATTCGCTTTACATATACAAACGTCTGATAATCTCTGATGGAAAATCTGTTGTATCTTTATAAGGTGATTCGCTATTGCCAAATGTGAATTCTTCAACGAGATGATTGAATATGTAATAGAATAATCAAAAGAAGAGATTATCGACATAGACAAGAACAAAATGTCGACAATATTTTACAAAGTTTCAAATAAAAAGACATTTTTGTAGTAATTGTATGAAATTATACAAGTTCGTATAAAAAGTCAATGTGATGGAATATACATCAAAATAAAGAATTGTATAATAAATCTTAAAAAGTAGTTTCACATTTTTTTTCCTCAATATTTTTATTTTAAACAGTCTCTGATTTTTTGTTCAATCATCGTAAATCATCGCAAGTCGCAAATAATGAACGCTAACACTCATTTTCTTGAAAAAGGTTTAAAATTTTTTTTTTTTTTTTTTTTTCAATCAAATTTTTATTTTCAGATTTTCATCCAATTTTTTTTATTATTATAAAATTGATTATCAATTTCTTGCTTTCATGGTTGTTATTGACGCAATCACATTTTGTTTGTTCAAAATCTTGAAGAATCCCGAGGTTGTACAACATAACAACCGTCGTATATCGTACACCAAAGTTTATCTGGAATAAAAATTTGTTTAATTTATAAATCAAGCAGTTTTGTATATATCAAAACAAGCCATTTGCTAGCCTTCAAAGTTTCACTTACCAACAACCAAGTGCACTACTTTGCAATGTATAATTTGAACTTAAAATCAAAAGAAAGCCACGGAAACGAATTAATTAAACAAAATGTGAAAATGAACTTATGTAACACTTGTGTACACACGAAGTCAGATAAAGTTTCAGATAGGTCAGTTATAAAGAAATCAATCATTTCAAAGACATTTCACTGTAAAGAAAACCTTTTATCGATTGTGATTAAACTTTTTTGGCTCAACACAAATTATAGAATTCATAATGAAAACCTCTCACAACGAAATTCAGAATTAATTATTTTCCAGTTTTCCAAAAATCGTGCCATTTCTTCAACTTAGAAATCGTGTTTCTAGTTTTAAATTTTCATATGAAAGAATATAAACTCATTATAAAATTTGTTTCGATGTTCCTAAGCTTATGAAACTGTTCCACTTATTAAATTTGATGAGTTGCAGTTGCAATGGTAATGTTATAAGACGTCAGATGTGCACCGACTAGTCATTTCGACATCGATTTCAATGTAATTTTATTAAAAAAAAAAAAAAAACAAAAAAAAAACAAAACAAAAACAAAATTAAATAACAATATTTCCGGCAAAGATTCATTTCCTGTTATTTATATGATTGTTACTATTTATATTGGTCGAGAATAATGATCATACTAACGAGGTCATCATCAGTATGCAAATATATGTGCGAGTAGTTCATTCCTGTAAAGTTCTTTGCTGTTTACAGATCGTTCAACTTGCGTGTATTTATTTTGCAATTTGTCCCATGTTCTCACAAACTGTCGACATTACCAATGAATCGATATAGAGTATTAAAATATAAAACTTGAAACTGAAGTATGCAAAAAAATGGGTCAATTAAGAATATTTCAGTTACCAACTCAGTAGCTAGTTGATGGAGATCTTTTTTCAACGACTACGGCGATGTCACATTTTATAGATCCAAGATGTAATTTGGAGTAAGTATATTTGTTTGTTTCAATAATTTAGAACTTTCAGTTATTTAATTTTAATCAATTTTGTTGATTCTGGAAAGTTATTAAGAAACAGTATAGAATGGAATGACCAAACATGAAACTAAAAAAAAAGGTATCTGAGGGGAAAATCAACAGGCGACATTAAATTGTGCTGTTTGATAATTATAATGTCTACAGTTAACATTTTCATATTCTTGTACAACATGCCTGTTATCTTATCACATCTGGAAAAATAGTTTTTAAAATCTTGATTCATTACGATACGTCAATAAAATCATTGTGTTTTAAAGTGATTTCGAAACGTGTTTATGAAACAAAAACGTGTTTCGCAAAACGAATGCAAAAGTATATGGTACTGTCTGTTAGAAAAAGAATGCATACCGTTTCTTTTTTTAAAACCGCTGCCTATTGAAATTCAAATCAAAATTGTTAAATAAATATCAGGGCTTATCTACTTAAATGTAATCATAATTATAAAGATGTTATGTAATCATCATTTTATGTGAATGCACAAGGTAGCATTGTCTATGAAAAAAATCGTCTGATTTGACCAAATTATATTTTTTATAATTTTAAAACCGAACAATTTCACAATGATTAACGTGACATATTAAATTACCTTTGTTCATCGAAACAAATTATTAAAAAAAAAAAAAATCATCCCAATGGGTTTTATTACAATCTAAATTATATGACATTGAAACATTTATTCTGTATTCAGACTTATTGTACAAATTAATAATTTAATAATTATGTGTACATCAAACAAATCATTGCAGCGTGACGTCCTGACAGGATGATGAATTAAAAATACATCTTACGTTTCATATTAGGTTGCAAAAATGTCTATGGACATGAGTCTTAATAACACCAATTCATTTTATGGAGATTTGCCAACTGCTAGCAACTGTTTGATACTATTTCAGTTCCTCGAATGATGTTTCAAAGCAAATTTTCAAATGACGATGTAAATTTTTCTTTATCACAAACAATTGAACCTGTAAACATTTCTCATTTATGACATTTTTATTGTGTTGAAGATTGTAAGAACAGAAAATGATAAACAAATAGAAATTAATTTTCATAACAACAGGTTTATTTTCTTTGTTCTCAGTAAATGAAATGAAAGTCCTTAAGGCTGAAGCAACAAAACAACTACACTGAAAAGTTTACATTGTAAAATCGATCATAGATGGATGATAAATATTTTCTGAGATGATTTGATCGGTAAATCCATAAAATCCAACGATTAAGATTTTCTCGATATCATATAATTACAATATAAGTCGGATTATACAAGTCAACCATTTAGTCAGCATACATTATTATAGTTTTTGTTTTTGTCGTTATCAAAAAACATTTTTTAAATCATTCTCATTTTCATGTTTCACTCAAATAATAAAAACATGAATTCCAATTCGACTAAACTCCGTTTAATCATGTCGTATAATTTTATTCAGTTTCTTCAACTTTCTATTTAATGCTCGTTGCACAATTGCAAACTTATTGTATAATCTATTTGTAAAGTTATTGTCACGATCAAAACGTGTCATTAAAATTCAATTAGACAAATAATTTTTCAACTTCAATAACCCTTTAAATTTATTTTATTGCTCAAAGATGTATAATTCAATATACACGGTCGATTTGACAAGAAGACACACAAAAATGATCTATGAACAAAACTAAAATCTTGTTATTTCAGTTATCCGCGAATAATAATTTTGAATTCCCATCGTGAGTAATAACAATTTTGTTGTCGCCTTCCAAACGGAAGCACTTAAAAAAATGATGCACCAAACGATATTACATAAGGTGTAACTTTTATTTTTACAATTTGATTTCACTCTGATAAAATTCTGTTACTTAGAATGATTTTGTCACATTGAATCAGCGTCTGTTACTCATTTTCTACATCTAATCGAAAAATCTATTCAAAATTGATTGAAAAAATTGTAATCTCGCTTTTGTTATTTAACATAATACTACACAATGACACTGATTGTGCAATCTATTTTCCTTATTTTCATTGCGCAATTTTTAATAAAAATTTTTTTTCCTCTTTGACATTTTCAAATTAATTAGCTCGATAAGAATTCATACTTTTTCATACACCCATTTCTCGTGACTTATTCATTTTTTAAATAAAACAACGATTTTTGTCTTTCAACATAAAATCTATTTGAAAAAAATGTTCATCAAACATTTGCACATAGATACAGAACCTATTGTGTTTAATTCATAACAAATTCACATACAAAAATATTTAATGGTGATGAATTTGTGGTCAGAGCTGATAATTCAAATCTTTTTCTTCCATCAGTTGACGATGAATGTGGATATCACTCTCTTTACCTAACGGCGGAGTGCATATAGCATCAGTAAAGCAGAGTAGGGATCAAGCTTAGACTTCTGATTATCAGTCAAGTTCGGTCGTTTACTCAAATCGTTTCATTCTCTTTCCTTCAGTGACATTCGACTCAAGTCGCATCAACTTTTTCCGCCGAAACCAATATTGCTTTTTCGACAACTATACAATACTGTTCGAACCAAGACGTGACAACCGGTCGCGCTATTTGACAAGTGTTTATTGCTACGAATTTGTTTCAACTGTTAAATTATTTAAAACTTGAAATAAAATTGTTCAAAAAAGCAAGAAAAGAGTCAGCGTCTGAACAACACACCGCGCTTGGAACCGTAGTTTTTTGTTTCTTTGGCTGAAGAGTTTTCTTCGATAAAGTTCGACACGCTGGCGCAAATTCGTCGATATGTGTGTCCGTTGTAAGTATCAATATTCCATCAATCAGTGAAATTGAAGAAAAAGTTTTTTTTTCGTTTTTGTAAGCACACGTGAAACTTTTCTGTACAAAGTTTTTTTTTTTTTAATTACGTTTATAGGCATCGTACTTTCAGCTGACACAAAATTAATTATTCATTATATAATGTTTTTTATTTCGTTTGGCACGGGTTTTGGCTTCTAGATTTGAATGATCGGTATTTCTATACGCGTAGATAAGATACAATGAAAATTCAATTCTTTATCGTGCACCGAGCAAATAATTCACAATCTCGTCGATCGGTTGTCGAAATAACACGAGCTACAATTATTTATCGCCAAGGTGAAAGACCTTTGTCTATAATCGATCAAGTTTTCATAAGATGCATAAAATATATAGTTCACCAACTTTTTGTTGTCTTTTAAAAATCAAATAAATTTCACATTATAACTATTAAAGTATTTTGTTATCTGAAACGTAATGAAATAATATACATCATGACACGAATTTCTCAACGATACTCTAATCGAGACATTCTATTTTGTTTCGTTTTTTTTTTTTTTTTTTTTTTTTTTTTTTTTTTTTTTTTTTTTTTTTTTTTTTTTTTTTTTTTTTTTTTTTTTTTTTTTTTTTTTTTTTTTGCAAAACAAAGCGTTGGTCATTTTGATAAAATTTAAATAAAATTAGCAATTGAAATTTGGATTTTGTGCCCACAATATTAAACAATCAAAAAACTTGTAGCTACAGCAAAGCCGAATATGCGAGAATAAAACATAATGTTGTTTTTTTTTCTTTTTTCCAACGCTCAAATTACAGTTGCACTGAACGTATATCCATACGAAACCAAAATAATCCAGATGAAAGTTGCAGTGATCCTCATGCAAATAGTGAAGATAATTTTTCCAGAAGAAAGCAAAGAATTTGTTATCTATCAACGTGACTGCGAATCTCAACTTCTTTATTGTCTTGAAATCCTTGAATAAATATTGCGTCTAGTTAGACACAAAACTGGCCTGCGCTTCGTTAATATCACCTCATTGTTTTCTCAATGGCAATAATCAATTTGTGACAATTGCCTTATCAGCTAATCATGGACGGACGATATTTCATTCTTTTATTTCTGTTTGAATAAAACTTAATTTTCTTTATAATAATATAATTAGAAGATAAACAAAAATGTGAGCTTACTCGGAAAGCAATCCTCTGTCAGGAATAAATCGAAAAGCTGCACCAACTCGGACGTCATATATTTTGACGATTAAATATCATATCCACAATTTCATGCAAAGTAAGGTCGCGTTCTAAGTAGTTAACATGACTTTGCACAAGCGGTTGCCAATCGTTAATTGTGGACGGTAAATGATATGCCGCAATAAAATAAAATTTTGACTTTGGAGGATAAGTGTACGGCAATTTTTGTAGTTTTTCATCTTTATCGGGCGTTTCGCTGAATTAACAACAAGTTTCAGGTTACTGCACGAGACCGCGCATGTCGAAGAGCCGGCACGTGCACGCCATACAGTTGCCTTCGCAGATTGCTGAGACGCTTATTTCATTTCGCTTTTTCAAGTCTCTTTTTTTTTTTTTTTTTTTTTTTTTTTTTTTTTTTTTTTTTTTTTTTTTTTTTTTTTTTTTTTTTTTTTTTTTTTTTTTTTTATTTTTTTTTTTTTTCAATTGTATGTTGGTTCAAGACATTGTTAAGAATCGATTTGAAATCATCAACAAAAAGTATCAGAATGTAAGACGTTTTTTTTGGAAACTTCTGAAAAGTGTGTCAGTTAAAGAAGTAATGGTGTTTGGGCTTTGAGCAGCTTCATCAATATTTGATTATCAATCGTTTTTTGAAGGTCTTGCAGAGTAAAGCTGACGGCAATTGGAAAATCGGATTACAAGTTGCCCCAGGTCGATCCCGTTTTGCTACACGTCTGCTCGCGATTCTCGTCAGGCCCCACATTCAGCAAACAAAAAATCAGGTAGGTGATACACGTGAAGTATGGTCCGATGGCCTTGAATTAAGGAACAATGAAGGCAGACTTGAAATTTAATTATTGTCATATTTTGTTTAATATCTGCTAAGAAATCGTTGACAAAGTTAATTGGTTTTGGTTCTAATTATTTGTTTCCGGTTTTTCAGACATGGTCGCGTTTCCCGACTTGGCGAACGAACCTACAATACTTAATGTGAACGAATTGCAGTCTGACGAGCACATGCGCTACAGCGACGGATTTGAAAAAATTGACGACATCGCGGTGAACTTGAACGCCACGATCGAACGCGATCCCGATGCGTATTCATTGCACCGAGAGCAGATCGGCTACGAAAAGTTTATCAACGCCATGGGTTCGACCAAACTTGACTTTGCCGACAACTTGAATGCCGATAATGCCATTGTGAAAAAAGTTGCAGGTACAAAGATGTTTGACTTATTCGAATAATTTCAAAAGCATAGCTCTTTGATTGTGAATAAAGTTATGTTCGGTTGCAGCTGGACTCAGGCTTCCAGATGATATTCTGTCTTGCGAAAAGGGTGTAGCTACTCCAAACATTGATGGCAATTCTTTATCCAGCGGAGGATCGATAGTCACCATCACTTCACTTTCAAATTCGGACCCAGATCCGGATTACTCCGTTGGTTCACCGGAAATACAGAAGAAGAGAAAATTAGTAACAGACGAAAAGTGGTACGAAACGTTCTTCCAAGTTTTCATCCCGTTTTTGATCGCTGGTTTGGGAACCATCGGTGCAGGCATCGTGCTCGATGATGTTCGGGTAATAATCAAAAAAAAACAACAAAATCATTGAAAATATCAAAATTGTGTAAATAAAAATACATCAAACTGAATGTACTTTTAGCATTGGGACGTATTTGAAAAAGTGACACAACTTTTTATCCTCGTTCCCGCGTTGTTGGGCTTGAAGGGCAACTTGGACATGTGTCTGGCATCTCGTTTGAGCACCCAAGCCAATCTAGGAAATTTATGCAGTATTAGAGAAATCATGAAAATGATACTCGGGAACATTGCGGTGGTGCAAATTCAAGCAATCGTTGCGGCAACCTTGGTGTCATTTTTTGCCATGACCGTCAACGGTATTATGAACAACCAGTTCATCTGGAACCACTCCCTCCTGCTGATAGCTTCGAGTATCAGCACCGCAACTAGTTCCTGCTTCATTTTAGGTAATTTAAAAACGTTTTTTTTTTATTTATTTTTTTTTTTTTACCACATTTACAACATTCAGTCTCTTCTGTTTTTCTAGACATTGTGATGATAGGAATAATCTTCATTTCACACCGTTTCAAACTCAACCCGGACAACATCGCGATACCTATAGCTGCATCAGTGGGTGACGTTGTGTCCCTCACGGTATTATCGTACATAGCTTCGCAGTTATTCAAATACATAGATGACAGCGTTTGGGTCTTGTATGTCATAATAGTTGCTTATTTAATACTCTTACCAATCTGGATATTTATTGTTCTTCGCAACAAGTATACCAGGAATGTTCTAACCTCCGGATGGACTCCGGTCTTATCAGCTCTGTTCATCAGCGGGTGAGTTTATGTTATCAAGTATTCTATTAGATCAAAATAACAGCTCGAATAATCTAATGAATAGTTATTAAAATCAACTTGACTTGGATTCTAATTCAATTAGAATTCATTTGCACAAAAATAATTGACTAATTATGCATTTTTGGCTTCAGCCTTGGTGGATTGATTTTGGATCAGGCTGCGAACGTGCTCGACGGTTTTGTTATCTTCCAGCTAATCATCAATGGAATTGGCGGCAACCTTGTTTCCGTGCAAGCATCAAGAATTTCAACAATGCTCCATCAGAGCTCCATCATGGGAATAATTCCACCTCACACAAAAATGCTCGTTTCACCGGTCAAGGCGCTTCTTAGCGGAGGTGAATCATTCATTCATGATCAAATACAACATTCAAACGAAATTAAATTTGTTCAACATTCAATTAAAATCTATCATTTCTTTATTTTACAGTTCCATCAGCTAAGACAGCACGAATTTTGATTCTGATGTCTGTTCCCGGTCATATAATTTTCATGTTCGTCGCTGATTACATGGCGCAGGGCGAGACGACCATTCATGTCTTCTTCTTCTTCAGCTATTTAATTGTCGCTTTGGTGCAAGTATGTCAAAATAACCAACAACATAACATATTCTGCAATTTATGACACACTCAATTCACTCAATGGTTTTTATTCCAGATCATGATTCTGCTGTACACAGCTCACGTGATGATTCACGTTATGTGGAAATACAAAATAGACCCGGACAACTCGGCTATCCCATACTTAACATCCCTTGGAGATTTGACTGGTTCGTTGTTCCTCGCGGGGGCATTCTGGTTTTTGCAAACAATCGGACACAAATACGCAGTGCCATAATCTGTAAACGAGAATTCACTCTTCTCACTAACTCATTTACATTTGTTATCTAATTTTATTTATTTCAATTCTACCTCACGCGACAAGAAGAAATCAAAAATAATCCAAACTTTTATCAACGTCATAATGTCTCTTTTACTATTTTGATTCATTTAATGCCGTTGAGTATTTTTGTACAGTAATTGTGAATATCAGAAAATTTGTTCCCAAAGAGTCAAAAACAATATATACATTCAAAAAAAAAAAAAAAAAAGCTTTGTTGAAAGTTCCATTAGTTGCAATTGTATAAGTCGAATGTAATAAACGCGACAACAATTTTTGTTAAATGAAATGTGCAATTATTATGCATAATCCTAAGACTTCGCGATGGCATTGTAAAAAGTGTATAAAAATATATATAGTACCAGAAATACAAAGCAAAGTTCACGTTCAGTTAATTTCACACTCCTGTCGGAAGATCTGTTACGAGAATGCCGACTCAGCTTGCGTGTTTACAAGATTATATTTTAACATTGCATAATTGTCTCGTGTTCTCTTACACGTCAATTGAAGTTTATTCATACCTTTGTTAATTTTATACTTTGTTTGATTGTCGGAAGCAAGTGTGTCACGTCACTTTTTCCCTACAAGAAAGAAAACATGTTAATTCCATTCTGGCGATCGATTAAATAAAAAAAAAGTAGAATAATTTGTGACAATTAATCATAGATGTAAACCAGTCGTGATAAAAGACAACCGTTATGATATCAATATTCATGACACGAGCGCACATAATTGAAAGCATAGCGCGCGACATTACGTCAGACAGAACGCGATTTTTATGCACACACACACACACACACGTGCAAATCACTTGGCGAGAACAAAAATATCCGGGGGCGCGGTTTGATGCAAATTCTGTTACCGAACGTACAAACAGTTAAACTAGAACAGACACACCACATTTACATTTTCCCATAAAAAAAAAAGAAACGATAAAAATTGGTTGGCCTCTTCTGATTGATCGTAGGCAGAGTCTACGATATAAACTCGCGATCAAACGACAGTTAAAAGAGATGCCATAAATGTGCGTTTAACGTAATAGAAGCGACACGTAACGCTAACACCAGACTAACAAAGTTACAGAGATCAATGTCGGGTTTCCCCGACCGAACAGCAGACTGTTCAAGTTTGCCGGACGAATATGAACCGGTGGCGTTATGGTGAGTCCTGAGGATTGATTCGGTAGCAACCTGTTAGACACCGGTGGTATAATATAAAATTTGTTCTGTCAAGTGATTCCGATCATATTGCTTTGGTTTTGCACGACCAGAGGAGAGTACGTTCGGAGCGAGGACATCTGCGGTCCCCACAATGGGAGGCGATTGTACCTCGAGCTCGGGGAGAAGGGCCTCCTGTATGGCAAAAATATATCGTTCACACGTAACGAACAGAAGCAGCGCGATACCAAAATCTTTATGACAAATAGCTCGCACAGTCAGTGTAATCTTGAGCTTGTAACGTGTCCGTCTTGTGTCATTGTTGTGACGTTTCAAGTTTTGGACCTTCCTCATCACTGCGGTAATGCTGGCATTTTGATGGATAGTCCCTGCAGGTATTTTGATAAGATTACAAAGTTTTTGTAAGCTCTCATTTTTATTATTATTATTATTATTTTTTTTTTTTATTGTAACAAGTAAAACGCGGAAACCAGTCAAGAGAACAACAGAAATAACGCGTAACGTCAGATGCATAATAATCTTGCGATATAAGGTTTCAAAATGCTGATCGCAATAAGTGATGCATAAAAAAGATTTCAACTCGTAAATTCAATTAACGTTTTAATTCGCTTTTGAAAATTTTAGAGATATAGATTATTCGGCGTACCGTGGCCATTGTATTTGGTCTTGTAATATGTACGCTGCCCCTTATTTAGAGTAACCTGCACAGTTTCAATGTTTGGACTGAATTAATAGCACAGGGGCCACACAAATACGAAAGCAAAATTAAATTTGTTTGTTTTGTTTTTATATTATAATAATAATAATAATTGATTGATTATTTTCTTATATTTTGATCTGTAATTATATATCTGTATGTATATATATATATGTGTGTGTGTGTGTGTGTGTGTGTGTGTGTGTTAAAACCATTTTGTGAACGAATGAAGGTAAATGACAATTGTATCGTTACTCTGATGTAGATGTGACTACATTTGGCTATCAGAACCACCTTACGAAGATGTCTCAGGGGTTCCTTTTTGCGGACTCTATTCTCCAATTACACACAGATCGAGTACAAGAACTTTGTCGATAGCATTGCTGTTCAGTCAATCGCACGAGCATGCCTTCAGTTTGGAATATTCCGCTGAAAGTAAATACAATGCAGAGACTGAATAAAAGTGTTTGAAATTCCTTGTTGAATGGAAGACTCAATATTTTGCGTTCTTTTTAGGAAACCGAATCAATTTGAAAGGGACAAAAAGAGAAGGCATCGGGGGCTTCTTAAACAGTACCGGGGGTGGGATACTCAAGTCTCCATTTTTCCCGGCTCGTTATCCCCGTGACCTCGGCATGGAATATTTCATAACTTGTCCCACCGAGGCCCCGTCTTGTCGCATCAGAGTGCTTTTCAGTGACTTTCAACTCGCCACAGTTTCAATAATGGAGGTGATGCAATTTTTAGATTAAATTTAATTGAATGAACAATTTTGTTCATAACGAATGTATAGTCGAATAATGTTGGTCTGCAAGTTTTACGACTGGAACGGACAACGACTGGACGTGAGTAGCGGCGCGCGCTTTCGTCCTCCAGTTATTGTGAATTCGGGACCATCGTTGCTCATAAGGTTTTATGCTAATGGCGGCACTGGGTTTGGTTACAAAGCCTTTTACTCATTCGTCATGGGTAATCTACACGACAAATCAATTCAACCGATAACAGACTGCGGCGGTTACGTTGAAAATTTAGGAGGTGCAATAACGATGATGGATATTGTCAGTGAGGGGATCAAAACTTATGACTGCGTCTGGCTTATCAGACCGCCGAAAAACTTTTTGCATATGAAAACGCATCTCTTTCTCAAAGTTATCACTTTTACTAACATGGGTAACGTTATTTTTATTTATTTATTTCTTTCTTTCGTTCATTTTGTTACTTAAATTTTCAACAAAAAGGAATCTTTTGTGTAAAAAAAATGTTGTAGGTGGAACAACAGAACTTACTATAAAACAGGGACCAACGTCGGCTTTGATGCCGTTGGAAGTTTTAAGACATCCTTCGACGCAGATACAACCGCCAAGACAAAAGGAACATATCGTCCCAGTTACAAGTGGCTTTCATGTTAGTCTGCGCGGAAGTTTCGGTCCTACTTCTCGTCTTGCGATTGCTTACTCCGCATTCAGTTACATGGGTAATAAAAGCATCTTGTGGCTATTAAAATAAAAATTTTGGCATCAATATTGCTCTGGAATCAACGACTAAATAGCTCTGAAATGAAGTTGAAAAATTACTAATCTTTCAATTGTCAAGATTAGACAAACTGTAAAATAATTTGTGACAGAATCACAAACTGGATGATACTGGATTTATTACTTTGCTATCTAATCTTATTTAATACAAAAATAACACAAACATTTATGCAAGAACGATCAAATCAATAAAAACATTCCAAACTAGTTAGAAGTAAACATAATTGTTCTCTTTTCTGATGAAAACAAAAAAGAAATTACAAACTCAGTTAGATGTTTCTAAATGAAATTTGCATATTATTTTCAGACTGTTTTACCGGATCTGACTTTTTGTGTCAGAATCATCGGTGTATACCAAGCCAGCTAAACTGCGACGGGTTCGATCACTGCGGTGATAATAGCGACGAGCCAGCGACATGTTTCGAAGGTAAATATATCACGGAGGATAACGGGCTTGACTGATTAATCACCGCATTTCGAAATCATAGATCTAACGGGTAATTAAAATCATATTCGCAGATTGGGACAACGAGCCCCATGACAGGAAGTGGCACGTAAATAAAGCGAACTATTATTTCCCAAAAATCGACCGGTATCCTGATTTGAAAACTGCTACTCTGGTCTTTGTTGCATCCAGCCTTGGATTGATAATACTCATATCTGCTTTGATAGTGCTCCTTTATCGAATGGGCGCAAGAGCGCGTCAACAAAGGGAACTCCAATCGCGCCTGCAAACTATTAGCGAATTGTTGGGTACGAGTCTATGAAGCACGAATAAATTTCCAACCAGACTGATTCCAATAATTACACATAATTACGCAATTAACTGTAAATGTAATTTAAATCTTTTTATGCAAAATGTTATCATAGAGGTAATGTATATTAATGTTTTCTGATGATAATGTTAAATATAAAAAGATAGAAATTATTTATACAATTTGTTACACACACACACACACACACACACACACACACACACACACACAGACACACACGCGCGCGCGCGCGAATTTTGGTTATTAATAATAATTGAAGAATAATCTCGGAAAAGAAACAGTTAAAGTTGCAATGTTTCTAATTATAAAATATTAAATTTGCGGAATTGATGAATCTAGAATTTGCAGATGGTGCAAGAATCGATGAAGTATCGGTCTCAGACGAGCCACCAGTTTACGAAGCTCCTCCAGGTTACGACGAAGTCGTGAAACTGAGTCACGAAAATGAAATGCGACGACGAAAGAAGGAGAGAAGCAATTATCGTGAACCGCGAAGCAGAAGTTCACCCAGCCATTGTTCGTAAGTACAATTTAGTTTCATGCAAGTTACTCATGCGAAAATTCAAATCTCTTAAATGAAATGTGAACAAGCTTAACACTCATTTTTGTTTAGGGGCGGGGTGCTCGAGAGAAACTTGAACAATTTAATTGAAATTATTCCTCAAATTATTTCAATTAACAAATTTAAATACAAATGTTCAGTTTTAATTGATTTTTTTTTGTTTCCAGCACTGATGAAATGAACAATCAAGCATCAACAAGTTTACCAGTAAATCATGAAAGTAATTCGTCATCGAGGAATTCAAGCTACAAAGCATCAACAAGGGAGTCGAGGTCAATACCTGAAAGCCCGCCGCCACCCTACGTTACACCGCCGTTTACAGGATGTAACTCTCAAGATGCTGTACAAACATCAACAGAAACAGGTGACAAAATGTTGGTTCTCTTAAGTATAATAAATAACAATTGTTCACAACTGTTGAAATTAAAATGAATGATTTGTTATTATAATCATTACTCGTGTTATATTTTTATTTGAATTGTATACGCAATCCAAAATTGTTTGAACCAAGTTGATGTTTATGCAAATTCGAACAAAAGCTTACGACAATCAAAAGCTAAGTTAGCGGTATAATATACGTCATGATAATGAATGTTATTACACGACAGACAACATAAATTATGCGTGCACCAACTATTATTGTTATGCTCATTTACAGGTATTGAGTGAATTATTATTTAAATCATCATATATGTTTCAAAAATGACAAAAACAAATAAATTGATTGAAAATGTTGACAATTTGAATCTTGTCGGAATCGGCTTGCGAAATTTAAAGCATCAAACTGTAGTTAAATTTAGAGTAGTTGTCGTTGAGCCAATATACGCGCGTTTCATCTGAGAATGGACTTGATTTACGAGACGTGAATGATCCCATTTCCACCGAAACATCACGACTCTACATCTTGTACTGTTTGAAAAACGTTGCCGAATACTAGGCAAAGAATATTAAAATGTGACCATTTTTTTGTAGAACCGCCACCAGAGCCGTTTCCACGAGGTCACTACGTGCATCGTTCTTGGTTGCGTTCCCGGTCGCTGCCGTCACTGGAGTTAGCCGTAGAAGTCGAGCCAACAGCCTCCCTGGATATCGAGATTCTTGGTGGGTATCAACCGGATAATCTAATGAATTCAACTGAATCGTATGCTCCACAGCCGAGCGGCTCGGGAGGTGCATTGACGAGCACAACAGCCGCATGCGACGCAACTTCCGCAGAGCCCGGCGTCCCCGAAGAACTGGCCGACGATGAGCAGAGCCGAAAACCCGCCGGCAGTTGCATTATCAAAAGCACCATCATCAAACTCCTTGGAAACAGAATAAACGAAAACAAAAGTCGGTCACATTCGGACATCTCATCTTCTAATCTCTGCAGCATGTGTCAAAGAGCGAACAGACTGTACTCGAGCAAAATGTCACTTTATTCTTACGACGGTTTGATATCGAAAATTTCGAGCAAGAATGACAGTTACGAGACGTTGCAGGATGATGCCACTGAGACCACCAGGATATTGCAACCAGACAAGTATCACTGTCATAATTCGAATTGTCCGAATAAGCTTGCGGATGGCAGCTTGTACGGCACGTCTCACCTCAAGGGCCTCAACGAAGGTATTAAAATCCTCGACTCGTACCTAGCTCGTCATAACCAACCAGAACCAAATTATTCCCAGTGTGCTAGAACGATCGAAATAACGTTCGGAATACCCAAACACAAAAAACGTCGTGTCAAAAGCTCTACCTTGGTCTCCGAACTCGGCTCACGTCAAACCCAGAGATCAAAGGCCTGGCACTCAAGTTGCGACCACTTTTTTAATTGATCAAAACCAACGATGATTTTGTTATTGTTCAAAAGTACGCGAGACAGTTTTATAATTAAAAGATTTGTCGGATGCTTTCTTTTCATTCAAGAATTGTGATGTACGTTTATACTGACGTTTGAGAGTGACTTTTTGAGCAGACTGTTGATGCAAAATGGACGTAGATTGTGAGGCTCAAGAGAGTGCAATGATTATAGGTTCCTGCAGAATTCATTTTGACTGATAGAATTAGTGTATTGAGCTCAGCGACTATTTTTTATTAAAAGAGTGCAGAAACGTTTTGATTGTTGTACGGATTCATTTTTCATATTCAAGCTGAATATATTCCAACTGTGCCAACTTGTAAATGCGTTTTTTTTTCTTTTTTATAAAACAAAATTTCTCGGACAAAATTGTTAACTTTTGTTTCTCATAATAGCAATAAAGATATTTTAAGTCAGTTAATTGGAGTGACTTATTAAGGCATCTTGAATAAACAGATACATTGATTTATCTTATTTATTTTTTATCAGCATAATCTTAGACAATTTGAACACAATAATATTTCATAAAATTAAATGCCTAACTTATATCATTGACTTAATGTAAAAAACATAAACTATATAAAGCGTTTCAACCGTATTTATGTAAGTAACAATTTCGCCATACATTTTGTCAAGACAAATACGAATAATTATTCATACTAAAAAGAATTCTTTCGAAATTTGTACACCACCTCTCATGAATTCAAAATTCTTCCAAACTTTACATCGTGACTTTTCATTTACACCTTCGACTTATTTCTTAAAATACATTCCGAAAATTAATTTATTGTCAGCGACAAAACGACGATCACTCTGCCTTCAAAAATACTGTATTTTATATTATGAAATGTATGTAATATTATAATATAAAAATTAACTTATCTTTGCACTACTATTAAATGATGAAGACTTCGATTAACTTGAGGTAGCTCTATTTCGTTACTAGTTTCAAATTAAATTTACTTAAGTACAAAAACTAAACGGGCATTTGTTATACATATAACAAATGTATAATACACCCCGAAGATATTCTCAGATAATGTATAAGTTGAAATTTTAAAATAATAATTATAACGATTTGTCGATCAATTCAGTAATCCGAATCAGAGTTAAACTGGCAGTATGAAATGGTTCATTAGAGGAAATTATATTCTCACATTTACTTTGTACATACGTTGTACAATTTGTCTGTTTAATTATACGCAGAGAAGTTAAAACATGTTTAAATCATAAATGCAAACTTCACAAACAAAGTTGCGATTGATCCATTATATAAAATGAACATTTCTTTTTTATCTTACCAAAACATCTGTAAAATTGCTGATCTAATTTAATTTGTTATTTGATACCACACTTCGTTTCGTTGTTTTTGAAATTTGCTGTTTTTTTTTTTTTTTTTTTTTTTTCTTTAACTTTATGAATCAAAGTTATACTTTAATTCATTTTTATAGTTATTTTGGAATTTGTCACGTTTATAAAAAAAACACTCGAGTTTAACAACCTGAGATTCAAATATGCTGATAAGTCATATGATGCGAAATGACACCGCAGATTTCGTTCGAAAGGTAAATATTCGAAAGAGAAGAATCGTAATAGAAAAATTGATGTTAATATTTCATTTGGCCTATTTTACTGCAATTGATGCTGCTGCGGTAGAGCTAAATCAAAGTGACTTAATCTTCATACATTATATCTTCGGACGTTTGCTCTTAGACGCAGTACGTGGTTTCGTTATTTTATATTTATAAAATATTGTACATCTCATTACCCTCTAGATGCAATCTAATTTTTCTTGTCATCATTTCTTTCTCTGAATTGCATTTTATTATCAAACATATTTTCATTATAATGTTAAAACGTATCTATAATATATCATCACACGCGACAAACCAATAATAGAAAAAGTACGTTTTCTTGAATGCAATCGGCGACTAAAAAAAAGTATAAGGTAAACGCACCGGGAATAAAACACTTAAGATTATCAGACATTGCATGAAATACAAGTATAATCTCCGATATCATTTACCTTGCATAATCATAAATAAACTTAAAAATATTTTACTGGCTGCAAAATAATTCTCATATTTGGTTAAAAAAAAAAAAAAAAAAAAAAAAAAAAAAAAAACAAAAAAAAAAAAAAAAAAAAAATAAAAAAAAAAAAAAAAAAAAAAAAAAAAAAAAAAAAAAAAAAAAAAAAAAAAAAAAAAAAAAAAAAAAAAAAAAAAATTAGACATTCTTAGAGTAATAAAATTTGAAATTCGATGAACAACTGAAATAGCGAAATTTTCAAGATTAAACGATTCGAAATAAAATCATATGATTAAAGCAAATTTGTGCAATAACAGTATTGCTTCAAACCGGTAGTAAGGCACTTTGCGAATTTCGAGTACGAATTGATCCTGCTGATATCCTCGCCGGCAAGACTATAATTTCCGGGTGCATAATTTCGGATGGTCGCCTCAAATTTTCCACCGCCAGGTTCCAACTCGAGCATAAAGAAGTACTCGTCAACGCTGGACTTGTCGCCAGAGACGTCGATAAGCTGATCGACCCGGTGGACCTTCTTTAGTCGCAGCTTTGCGCAGAGTCTTTTGCCCTTGGCATCTTTGTAATCCTTGATGATGCCCTCAACATATTGGATCAAAATTTTCGCGCTGTCCGTGGCAATCTGGTCGGTTGTACTTCGCGGTACGAAAGCTTTACAGGTACACCAGTGGGGCGAAACTCCAACGTCCTCGCAGCCACGTTCGAACGGGACAGGACGAAAGAGGGAGCTGCAGATGGGACAGCCGGAACTCACATTGCGCTCTCCTCCGGCTCGCATGAGGATATCGCGCAACGTCATGTGGAGGTCAAAAGGCGATGTCAGACGGTTCTGGTTGATCTGTAGGGACGTGTAGGCCTCAGGGTCCTGCTCGCGAAACCATCTTGGCAGCCAGATATGAAGAAACGGCAAGCGCTCCTCGTACCAACCGACGAACGTGTTCCTGATGTTGCCGTACCTCATGCCATGGTCGCTAAGAAAGATAAGCATCGTCTCGTTAAACACACCGGAGTTGTCGAGGTCCTCGAATGTGTGCACCATCTTATCGTCCATCATCGAGACGCCGTTGACGTCGTCGTGACTGACGCTGTTGGACCAAAAGAAACCGAAGAAAGGGTGCACACCGCTGAACGTCTTTGCAAATTCAACGCCGTAATTGTAGATGCGGTCGATCGTCAGCTCTGGACCGGCGCAGTAGATCCTGCGAAACCTCGTTCGGCTCTTGAGCATCTTCTCGCTGGCTATCATGTAGGGTCGAAGATAATAGTCCACGGGTGGCTCAACGAAACCGGCCTGAAAAAATGCAAACTTGTGTAATCTCCAGTCGTTGATCAATTGTTGATGACAATTTCTTCATATAAGCTGGACGTTAAACTTTACTAATACTTGTGAACAAAAAGCGATGGAGATGCGGGTCAACAGGTACTTTCGACTTGGCTCTCGTTTTTAATTTACAATCAGTTTTATTTGACGTTTGATCTATTTTCTTAAAAAGTTCATCGCACTGTGGAGTTTAGCAACGAGGCTTAATTTCAATAAACTGATGTCTACATTCGGTGTTGATTATTAATACAATGCGGTAATAAACAATGTTTGATACACGCTGTATAAATTTGTTCAAAATTGATTCAGAAACATTTATTAAGTTACGTATTAACGACAACTTTCGGAGGAGGAACGGGTTATCTAAGAAGAAGGAAGAAGGATGTATGTTGGAATACACAACATAATGATTCATGACGGTTATAAAGGAAACAGTTTATCCAAATTGATTCAATTTTCACAAACATAAAATTTCCTGGATATTATCAGTTTACACTTCCTTAAGCATGTTTTCATTGTTATCAACCGTTTTTGATTATTATGATTGATTGATAGACCACTAGTACTGGTGGTACTGACCTTGAGAAAATTGAACGTGCTAATTTTGACTTCGTCCTCTGCGTAGGCTGTCACGTATCCCTGTTTGCGAAAATCGTACCAGATCATCGGACAGCGATCCAAGCCGTACAACTCTTTGGGCTTGCAAATTTTGTACGACATCTCCATGCTTTGTCCAGTCAGTATTGCCATCAGATTCGGAAAGGTGTTCTCTCCCATCTTGTTGTAGCCCTTCATCGTCATGAATCCCTTGTTCTCAATCCAGTTAGCAGTTTTCGGAAGACTCCTACGAAAGTTCAGTCGAGACACATTGTCAATACCTAAGACTAAAATACTGAGTTTTCGCGGATGGTCAGTGCCACCGGTGGCATTCTCGGTCGCGTTCAAACGTTCCTCGACCTTATCCGGGTTTAAAATTGTGTGCACATTCTCATAGACTGTTTGCGGCTTCTTCTTCGAAAAGATGTTCTTCACCTTATCTTTCAGCGACTGTTTGGCTTTTGTTGTGCAGCTCACCATCAACTGTTCCAAATCCTTTGGCAGAATCACTTTGTCGGTGAACCGTTGGCATGGACCGGTTCTAAAATAAGATGACGATTTGTTTAGCAAAATGAGCGATTATGGAGGATTTGTGCGATGCAGACTTACAAAATTTTGGAATCTATGTTTCTCTCAACTGGTTCAATTGTAGGGGGCCGAGAGATCGGTGACCAGCAGCAATTCAGTTCTTCGTATTGCAGCATACCCTTGGGATTGAAGACAAGAGCAAAATTGCCATCCGGTTCTCTCGAGATGTGAGTCAGATGCGAAGTTTTGGCACACGGTTCGTAAGATTGCTTTTTAATGAATTTAGCGATCGATGCGTCCAGCGGATCCTTTGAAATCATATGACATTTGGAGTTCCATACTAGGTAACCGTCAACTAATTCTGAAAGCATTTGTGCGAAATTATTATTTTCGATTTCATAACTTGTACTGCAAAATTATCGTATCTCAATTTATAATGGTTTTAACGATAAGTGATAAGTATCAAAAATGAAATTCAGAACAGTTGACCTCATTGATTAAATTTAAAACTAATTTCAACAAATCGGATGAATAAACATTTTTAATACACAAATTTGCACAAAATAATGTCAATCAAAGGTCTGTCATATCATTGACACGATTATTAATGAAATTTGGAAATAAAACAATTTTTTGCTGAGTGATAATAATTGATTGTATACTAACCGTCACTAACATTGTGATAAGATCTTAATGACAAAAAGTCCAAGTTTTCGATATCACTGTTTTCGCCTGAAAAGGCGTAAAAAGTGATACCGATAAGAAGTGGGAACAAAAGTAAGACCAGCCGAGGTCTCCGCCAGAACCACTCGACTGATCGGAACCACTTGGACGAACAAAACATGCTGTTCAAATTTGCTTCTACGATTATTGGTGACCTGTGCCTTAAGGAGGCTTAGCACCGTTCTTCTTCCTTTGCGAAAATCTCGTTCCAAAAGATATCATCGAAAGTGTGTTTGATCCTTCCTCTTTTGCTGGATCGTCCTTGCAGTAATCTTTTCATTTATTTTTACATCATTTTCTTTCCCTCTTTCTCTTAGGGTCCATTCGCTACGGGCGGCAGATATCATTGAACTATTAGGATGTAAAATGATCTGTTTAAATAAAAAAAAAACATTGTGAGTCATGATTATGAAACATTTTTTAAACATTTTTATCAAAACTCTTTTCAAATCGAGTCAAGGTTCGATTCAATTTGACACATATCAAATATTATAATTCTTTTGATCAACTGAATTATACAAAAATTCATTATTATTTCACAAATGAATCGAACAAATTTTTTAATATGCATCTCACATTAATTATTTCGATCCATCTTAAAGTTAAATTTAATTCGCACCAATTCGTACCTCTGAAGATTAAAATTTGGCACCAGAAATTGAGGTAGAATCTGTGCCAGGTGGTCTTTGAAAGGAGATATAAATAATTTTGCTATGCGACTTTTAAATATCAACTCGGACTTATTTAAAAAAAAAAAAAACAAAAACAATCAAGAAAACTGATTACCTGACTTTGGAATTTATAAAAAAAACCACAACGATGTCAAAGAAAAAAATTGTAGCAACATTTCGATTCAAGGGATGGTCATTTTGTGATAAATAAAGTGTTCAAAAGTCAACATATCTTTTAATTGTTTTTGCAATTTTTCAATAATATTGTTTAAAATAAATAATTTTAGGATCTAAATAAGAGATCCAAAGGAAGATCCTAAAATTCTACGACAGACTAAATAAAAATAAATTTTAAACCCGCCAAAAAGATAACAAAACAGATAATTTGTCCAAAGATTAATGTATCCATAAGATAAATCCATTTATAACACCACGTATATCTCTGATATCAGTTATTGTTTACGCAATAAAAATTGTATTTTTCCGGTTGACATAAAAATGCATTCCTTGAAAACTGGAAGTTTCCAGAATTCTCTTGGGGTTTAATTTTAAATTTTATTGTTAATTTCCAATTACTTTCAATTTTTTGCTTAGATTAGCATGAAAAAGTTAAACTTTTTATTGGCCAAATGTATATCCTTTCATAAGAACGTACAGAACTAAACGATGACCTTTTTCATAACAGTTAAAACTAATAAACATAAAACTAACAATTTGTACAATTTAATCAATTTATATATTTAACTTTATTAATTTTTACGTTAAAAAAAAAATAAATAAAAATCGTTTTTGTAACTGCATTATTCTTAATAAAATCAGGTCTATTTCTTTATGGCAAGAAATCAATGGTATTGACTATATTAGCACATACTTCAAACAACAAAACCAACACTTTCAAAACAATAATGCTCACAAAAATAATACTTTCAAAAGTCAACAATCGTACATCTAACGACATTTTATATTTTTTACAATCCACCATAAAAAATGCAACACTTAATTTTTTCATCCGCATAATTATTTATTTCTATTTTCGTAGTCTTGAAAGTATAAGTGAAAAGTAAGTATACTGCTGTTCGTGATACAATTTCGGTACTTACCTAAAAGAGGGGTGAATTATTTATCAATCCTAGACGAAAATGTCGATTCGAAACTCGGTTGGTTTCATTGCCAAAATAAAGACCTAACAAGAAATCGATATTAGAACTTTCTGCGATAAATTGTCGTATCAGTTGTTGTGTGACTGTCGATTCGTTAGTCAGAAGGTCCACATAAGTTCGATCAATTTAATTCGCTATCATAGACAATATTCTGTCACGTGCAGTCGTACAGTGCAATCAGTTCGAGGTGCTTTTGCTACGAAGCACGGCTTCCAACTGAGCGACGACTGAATCGCGCAAGACTGATCTTTCAAAGTGCAGCGGTAGGATGAAATTGCCGTATATTTTCAAGCTTCCAAAATGTGCGCTAGAACATCGAGGCTTGATCGTCCATGAAAACCTCATCGCGCAAATGACCCATTCTAATTTTCATCTACACACAGGCGTAAAATCAAGTTGCAAAAAATTTTTCGCAAAGGTCGTAACCTAACATTTTTTCTTTTTTTTTTCATTTTTTTTCTCAACGTGAACAAATAAAATTATTAATTATCAAACTTTGGTCAATTTCATTTCATCGACGAGAAACTAAAGTTATAAAATTTGATAAAGTTTCAATTTGATATGAAACCATACAACATTTGAAACAAAATAAAAATGACCAAAATAAAATGACTTATGATCTGCATAATTTTTGTTTCTTAGTTTTCTTTCTTTCTTCACTGTAAAAAGTAATTAATGCGAAAATCATTCTAGAGAAGAATATGTATTGATTTCCAAGAGTTCGCGCAATGGGTACAACGCCACAGTTGTATTTCGTCATGTTGCAATATCTCGAGCTGCAACAAATGAAATTAGTTGTTCGGATAAATCGAACCTATCAGATAACGCTTGGTTTGTATGTCAATAAAATTAAAAAACGACATTTTCCTTGTACTACTAGGCTTTATGTTAGGTTAGGCATGCCTGTTAGATATGTATTGATGGACCGAGCTAGGTCGACGCAGTCGCGTTGCAGCTTTCCAGCTCTTTGAGAAACTTTCAACGTTAAATTGATGCAGTTTAAAAGGGTTATTATAAAAATCAAGCGTTTTCTTATATTTTGTATCACATTTTTGTTTAGATGTTCTGCACAAAAGTTTGCAGAAAAATTTGTTCTCAAATTTTGTTTGAATAAATACTTTTATTGGATAATTATAATTTTTTTTACAATTTGTTACCGACTTATAGAGAATAAAATACTTGAAAGTACCAGCAGTGTTTGAAATCGAAATCGTGTTCGATGCAACATCATTTGCATCGAATATAATTTACACATAAACTTGTGTATTACACATCACTCCATCGGATCGTAACATAAAATAACTTATAAATAACTTATAACTTTGACATATTCGCTTGAAAAATGATGTATTTTTCGTTCCACTTAGATGTTTCTGATAAACTTCTTCTGGGATTGATCCTAATCTTCTGGAATGATGATGCATCATTGAAAAATAAATTATCATATAAATACAAATATACGGTGGTGAACTTCTACTAATGCGAATTTCGTAGAATTATTTACAGAAATCAGTTCCGAAATGAATTGTGCGGGCATTTTCTCACGTTTTCATTGTAATCAAAAGTAATTACAAAATTGATATTCATGATAATTCTACAATTGTAATCAGTCCGTTGAATCAATTTTTTTATATGCAACTCGGATGTTTTCAAGCAGATATAAAATTTCATTCCTTTTAATATAAAATGCATGCAATGCTTCCATGAAACTTTTTTGAAGATTTTTTGATCATATTAAAAACTGAACATTTATTTTGCAAAATTTAAATTGAATATTCTATAAAAAATACACCTTTGAAATTGAACAATTCATTTCTCGGATCTTTGGTTAGCTCATCAATAATAATTATACAAATAAGTTTAGAACCTAACTGTAAGATTGGACTTAAAATTAATATCTTACGAAGAGTTTCTCTCTTATTTATTATTATTATTATTATTATTATTATTATTTTTTTTTTTTTCGTTTTTAGATTTACAATAAATTTCATCAATTCCGTGCCATTCTCCTCAGCTGTCTTTTACTACAAAAGTATTTATTTTTTTCTTTTTTTGCACCGAGATTAGTAACCGCTCGAGCATCCTGCAACAGAAAAAAAAATCCCAATGACATCCTGTTGGTTATCAATCGCATTCGCCCACGAAAAATTAGATCCTGATATGAACACAGACGCACACTGCGACTTGTTCGTAAATCAAACATCTCGCAATCGCATGAATGTGCGCATAAAATACGATATTATGAATAAAAACGTTATTAATAGATTGGAAGTTAAATACGAGTGACTTCGCTACTTATGAAAACGGTCGTTTCAATCGTTCATACACCTCTTTGTTTTACGACGCAAACAACCGATCGTAAAAATCCATGACAATTCATTTGCAATTGTACATTCATTACTGATAAGATTTATGCGTAAAAGTTCCATATATACAGGTATAAAAAGTATATAAACTATAGAAAGATCGAAAAAAATGTAATTTCATTTTTCGTATCTCATTGTGACACATTTTTATAGAATTGGATACTGTATCAATTATAAAAGCACAATTGAACGTTACAATGAAGAATATAAATAAAACATGTTTTTGATACAAAATTAAAGTTGAAATATTGAAAGAAAGTAAAAGTACTTGGCATTGAGATGCGTGTTGGTGCGACGCGTATACTTACGGCAAACGGAACAGTGTCTTTCATCTGAGTTGTCGCCGCAACCGTCGCGGCCGCTGCAAGTGATCGCGTCAGATCGGCATCGCCCGTTGGAACATCTAAACGGGCAAACTCTCGGGGAAATACGTCCACGGTTTCTTGATCGACAGGCTCCACGTGGCTCGTCAGTGCCATCTCTGCACGAAACCACAGCGTTGCAAAATTCATAGGCAGGCAGGCACTGGCCATTGTTGCAACGAAAAGCCCCCTCGGGGCACTCTGAATAATACAGCAGAACAAAAAGCATTACGACTTTGCTCATTTAATGAACAATCTGAATCGAATCGAATAAACGAGCCGTGGGACTACCTTATACGCAAGCTAAAAATTTCAACCCCGCTTTATTTCTTGTCGCTAATGAGCGTGCAATGTTTATTATTTTATTTTTCGCATTTAAGTTTAATTTTCCTTTTTTTTTTTTTTTTTTTTTTTTTTTTTTTTTTTTTTTTTTTTTTTTTTTTTTTTTTTTTTTTTTTTTTTTTTTTTTTTTTTTTTTTTTTTTTTTTTATCAATCTGATTATTAACTGACACCTTGGTGCCTTATAAAAATTATCTTATTTGATATTGCATGAATTAGATTTATAAATAAGAGGATGAAAGAATTTCATTTATCAGAGTACGTAATCAACTTGATTTAATTTTCTGCGAAGAAAAAAAACAGTTGAATGAAATTTGTTTGTTTAAGCAATGCCTAATTGAAATCCAGTTATAACCAGACAAAAAGCACATTGCTGTGACGATGCACGTCCGGATTTGATAAGCAAAGTACTTTTTAAAGAGCACCGTGTATCGATTAGTTCTTTTCTTTAATCAAAAATATCAATCTGGTCGATTTTGACTTAATAATAAAAAAAAAAAATAATAATAATAATAATAATAATAATAATAATAATAATTTTGTAGCTATAGAAATCGAATTGAAAAATGAAATGACGTAAGTTGAAATCACTGCCCCTCGTAAATGCAACTGTTATGACGCGGTTTGATCTGGTAGTAATAAAATTCAGGCGCTTTATCAGAAAGCAATAAAATGTTCGACTTTGCAATTTATAAGCAAGCAAAATTTTCCGTCCAACGACTTGCAATTTTGTTTTGATCGGTCCGAAGTTTTAAAATATTATGAATATTTTGTTGTTTTGATAATGACACAGAATAAATGAAAGATTGTAAGAAATATAAATTAATTGCGCGGCCGATACAACATCTTTCCTCCAATTAAAAGTCCGATACACGATGGTAATAAAATGCTGCATTGTTTATACTAACTTCGTCGGTCTTTGCATCCCGCTTCGTCCTCGCCATTGGGACAGTCACGGTTGCCGTCGCAAAGGCTCGCTCGGGAAACGCAATTTCCACTGGCGTGACAACGGAATGCCTGCGGTGGGCACTGCTCCATGTTCGAACATTCCTCGTCGGAGCCATCGCTGCAGTCCAGCCTGCCGTCGCAAATGAAGAACCAACTTATGCAGACCCCTGAACTTCGGCACTGGAACGTCCCTGGCGCACAACCGGGCTGCAACGCGCTGCAATACTCGCTACCATTGCCACGATAAACACAGTCGCACACACCGTCGATGCAACGCGAATTAGCATCCGCCATCTGGCATTCCAGATCAACCCTGCACGCCAAACCGAGACTTATTGCCGAGTAGATGTTGGTCTCATGTCGGTCCGTCTTTACTGGAGCTGCAAATTCAACACAAACATTGTCGTAATTATTTATATTTCACATCTGACGTTTGTTACACATGTTTTTATCTTGTTGCATCAAATTTGAATTCAATCATTGACAAAAATTGTCGAAAAACAAAAAAAAATTGTTCGTATAACAATGTTCGTTACAACAATACAACGTCCAAACAAATTGATCTCATGTAACTGTAAAGCAGAGAAGAAAATTGTTACAATATTGCAACGATGATTACAGGACGAAAGTAAGACTAACGATCCCAAAAGTACACACGGTTATACTTAACGTATAACAGTTCATTCTTCAGTCGCATCATTATTGTCCTGACTTGCTGATTTGGGTTTGCTTATTATGCCATAACTGTATAAGTTTTGTTATCCTCGATATTTATTGCGTGGATATATCAGAAACTGTTCTAAGACTTAATGCTTGCACATTACCCGACGTTGCAGTGGTCTGAATTAATTCTGTGACCTCCGCATCAACGATAATTGCATCATTGTCGTCCGGTATCTCGTTTGCTTGTTCAGGTCTCGTGGCGGCGACCGTTTGCCTCGTAACCAAATTTGCAGGAATAGACTGTGTCGTCGTAGACGTTGACAGCAACAGAGTCGCATTCTTTAGCCAAGACATCTGGACACCTGTAAAACAATGACATTACAATTTGTAACCCTTTCCATCTGTTATACTGTTTCAGTAATACAATCAACTTTCATTTACCAGTGTCCATTTCCTCCTCTTCTTTGCTACCAGTGTTGGAAGGTATGATTTCATTGCTGGGTTTTTGATAGACCGGTAAGGCCGGCCGAACAAGACTATCAAGTTGACATTGATCGCCAACACGACGAGTCGGTGCAGTACACTGGCAACGTCCGAACAAATCCGGAATCAAAAAGTCGCAGTGGGTATCGCTATCCCATAACCGGCAGTGGGCGTGACTGTAACATACCTGTCCCAACTTTGCCGCTGAAACAAATCGCACAAATACAATTAAAATATTTCGACACAAATGATAGCTTCAACAATTAGTGACATTTAATTCTGTACTCACGAGGTAAACATGTGTGTCTACGAAATTGTAGAAAACCTTCCTCGCATTTGCATTGTCCTTCGCGACAATCACTGTGAGCAACTTTTAAAGAGCACTGTTTCTTGACCAGACAGTCATACCCCAAAAGCGAGGCTAAAACAATAACAAAAGCCATTTCATTGCGCTACTAATATGAACAGTTTATTCGCACGATCAATTTGTTACATAAAAACCAGGGCGGCGTCTGCGCTCTTATTCAAATTAAAAATGCGACTAAACGCTCTGATTATGTCTCTGGGGTAAGTATGTATAATTAAATGATTGAATAATCTAATCCAAGTCAGTGTAACACGTTCTATTTTTTGTTTTGTTGTAAGCAGGGGATCGGCTTTGCATACAAAATTGCCGCTACAATTGTCGTGAAGGGAAACAAAAATTAATGCTTCTTGGTGCATCGGCCAAGTAGACTGCATCGGACGAACAATAGAGCGCGAATTATGGGATGAAAAATGCTCGAAATGAAAGAGTGACTTGCAAACGAGCGGATGGCATAATAATGTTATTCAAAAGGCTTCGTTTACGTCTTTTGAGTTACAGTTGCGCGGCAACATTTATCAAGTTCCAAGAGCTCCTCCTGACAGAGCTACAAAATAAGATGGAAACAACAAATAATATAAATGCTTATTTTCGTCTTCGTTTCGCTCTGGACCATTGTTCCACTTCATAAAGCAAGTGCGAATTTGAACGTGAGTCGCGAGCCAACGTGTGGAAGGAACAAAACGGGTGTGATGTGAATAAGGGAGATACGTGCCGAAAGTATCAAAGGGGTGTCTTCTTTAAACTTACACTCGAGACAACGAGTCTCATTGTACTCGGCGAAGAAGGGCTCGCATCGACAATAACCCTGGTAACACTGCGTGTCGGGGATGCTGTTCGCACAATCTTGGTGGCTGCTGCACTCACCTCCCAATCTCAGGAACTCGCCTGAACTATTTGTCATCCCCTAGAATCATATTTATCTCATCTGAGTTCATTTTTAGTTAAGTGGATTAGCGCTAAGCGTCGGAACAAGAGTAGTTTCGCTAATTATGACACATAGACTGACATGTCCACAATTATCAAATTCGCTCCACACGTTAATTTAAACTAATTTTTTCTGACTCTTGCTATTATTTTTATTTTTGCTTAAACATTATCCAAACTTGCGAATAATTGCTATTTCAACTATAATTTAACTGTCTGAATAAAAAATTGTATGATTGAAACAGAATCGTTCTGATTAAACTTTGTGTTCAATAGGACCAGATAAATAATTAAATCTCAATAGGTCTTTGTTTTCAATTAAATGTTGGATTTACGAGAATGAATGCTGCCTGTTGAAAAAAACGAGATAACGTTCAATTAAAAACGTTGCCTTAAAGTAGTGCAAAGCTGTTGAAAGCCCCTGCCAAACAATTAATGCTAATTACCAATTTTAATTGTCAATTATTAAGTTTTTCATTCAGGCTGTCTCTTGGGTTCCCTGCATTAATTTAAGGTTAACGCAAACCAAGCTAGATTGTAACAACCTCTACTGAAATCACTATATGCCTTCTTCCCATTATAAGAAATTGTTTTCAATTCTGTAGTTCATCGAAATGAAACAAAGTACTCAATCGCTGTTGTTCGCATAGTTGCTATCAGCATAAATCATAATTTATATGAAAAAAAAAAAAAAAAAAAAAAAGAATTATACTTTTATGTTTAAAGCGATACAAACCATAACTGTCTTGTAACCTACTTATTTATCCTAAGAATACAGGTTTGACAGTCTATTTTTTTCTCTCAAAGAATTTAATGTGAGAAAATCATAACAACTGTTTTTTTTTTTTTTTTTTCAAATTACCCAACAATAAATTTGCCCATTCATTATACTCTGCTCTGCAGATTTTTATAAAATGAAAGATAAAAAAAAGATTGAAATTTAATAAAATTGAACGTCAGTCACTTGATTGAACATGTCTTCGGTGGATGATAAATTGTAAAAATTCATCTTCTGTCAATTACAGGATGTTCCATTTGAAAGCTTTTAATATATAGACTGACAGAGATTTTCAGAAAGAAGAAAAATTAATGGTTCATTTAGTTGTAAAAGGAAAAGTCGTCGATAACTCGAAAACACAAATTCAATTATATATGACAGAAAGGTGTGTACAGCTGCACTTGTAAGTAAACATGGATGTGTTGTTGTTTCTGGTGCATACACTTGCGTAGTGAATTGTGTCCTAATACGCGGATTAAAGGCTGGACTGAGACCTGATTTACGAGCTGTATTCTCGAATTGTCAATTTATTGGCTGCTATTTGATTGTTTTATTGGCATCGGTCTGTCGGCAGTTCGTTAAACGAAATCATTGTACCATCAACGAACAAATATCTTTAACCCTAAAAAATATGACGGAAAATTGAATGAATTGAATTTCAATTGAAGAATATTAAATAATATATTCAAAACTTTAGATAAAACTAAAAATTAAAAGTCTTCGAAGTATAATTGTCAGACTTGATATTAACTTACAAATAGTTTCAAGCAAGAATGATTAAGTTGGTACATTCACAATTAGCATTCTGTGAAGATTTATTTTTCTCATCAGTATAAATCAAGAAATCAACGTTACAGTTATGGGAATTCAGATTGAAGTTAAATCGTGGCTCTCACTGCGAGTACAATTTCATTATGAAAATCGTTGCTCCAAGCAGAAGGAATTAGATTGAATTTCTGATGATGAAAATTTCTGCAAATTATTTCCCGTTCGCGTTAAACTGAGAACAAAAACAGCACACAAAACGTTTTATCATTATGTTCATTGCACAAGTACATTTGATACATTATCTTGTACATTTGTCAGAGTATTGAGATTTTGCGCGATCACATAGACTTATCGATATTTTTGAATCGCTCTAAAAACTAGCGATTCTGCTTTTTATTCGAGTATATCTGAATGAATCATCGTTGACCTTTTATCTGATCCGGATTGACAAGAAAGGCAACTGATCCAAGTTTCGTGGCTCTATTTCCTTGAAAGATCGTGGTGCATTGAAAATTGTTGCTGACACTAGCCAACAACACATCCAACTCGTGTAATCTCATCGACGGAGGAGATACAACACGTGCAACGGCACGAACTTATCTATAAACACTCGTCGATCGGTATTAACATGCATACATCGTGTGCTTTTGCCTACTACATTTTCATGCTGGAAGAATCTAATTTATTGCTTTCAAATGGAATTGATTGTGATAATAATTTGTGCAAATTGTGGTGCTGATAAGTTTTAAATGGAGCCATCAACATAATCATTAATGATTGTATAATTCAATTTGAACGCATAATAATTGTTGATGATAAGAAAAATTGAACAAGTAAAAAAAAAGAAGTAAAAATCGTGCAACTATATTTGTAATTTTGTATTTTTTGTAATTTTGTTTGCAACAATGAGAGGGAAATATTTGGTTTGTTCGTTTTGCAAATGTGCAAATCAGGTGACGAGCATTCTTTGCAAATTGAGGCTGCGTTTGTACTTTACATTAACTCAATTTCATTTAGACCTTGGTGTGACCCCGTGTCGATTGCGTGTCCCGCGGGATAGAGCGCTCGCGCTTGCAGTAACTGCTGCGTATACGCTCTTTGCTTCAACTCTAATCGCTTCCCGGTTTCTCACGATCTGCAAACAATGTGAACTCTTGACGCGCGAGCGCCTAACCGCGACCACAGAACAAGCGAAGAGAAGGATGCAAGGCCGCGCGATATGACATCCGCAGCGGATCTTTTTTTCTCAACAAAAATAACTCGCTAATGATTCCACTCATCTTTACTCTAAAAACAAAATATTTGATGGTCAAAGTCAAATAATGAAGATGCACCAAAAAGTGTAATTTTTGTTTGAATAAACTTTGTTTTATTTGACAGCAACCAAACGTGTGTGCAACTAAATTTAAAAGATGATAATCATTGGGCTTTCGAGAAGATTGAACAAATTTAATTGCTTTTGCAAAAACGTATCTCTCGGCTTTTTAGAATTCACTCGCGTTAAATGTACTTTTAGTCAATTTTCTCATCCTCGCATCTCTGATGGTGTTTACCGCGCACTCTCTGTCAGATGTATAGTGTTATGTAGCTACGTATACACATAGCCATACACGTCAACATAAGGTGGAGGTAGCGACACGACAAGAGATTAGAGGGACGTCGGGTTGTCCAATTTTCTCATCACATCGGAATTCTTTTGTTTTTACGAAATGAATGAAAAAGTGGGAAGTAAAATATGTATTGTACACGAATCGTATAGTAGGCGCAATTTTTGATACCGTTTCCGGGGTAATTAAAATCTTTCATTGTAAGATTTACAAGATTATGTTTTCTGCAAGGGTGTTATAGAGAATGTTCATGCCACGAGGTTTTTATTGTTCATTTTCTTGGGTCATGAGGATAACAATTACAGTAAAATTTTTTATAACTTTTTTTATTAACAGTAAAAAAATTCAATCACACAAGTAGAGATAAAATTGGTCATAATTTTTTTTTTTTTTTTTTTTTTTTTTTTATATATGTCATACGCAAAATGTTAAGAAATATACCAGGTGACACACATCGAGAAACTTATTCGTTGGAATATAAACGGCTATATCGTGTGCATTTCACAATATTCACTTCCTTTTCTTACGAGGTTAAATTCGCAAATCATATTCCATTCTGGGACTCTCCAAATAATATGTTCATTCAGTTCACGGTGTACGTGCCAAGCTATTGTAAACACTTATAGATCCATACGTATAGCGCACGTGTGTACAAAAATATGCACGTGAATTATTAAACAAGTGTCAGCGTCGAAATTCTCAACCGACAATTTTTGCGCCCCCATCAATAATAATTAGCGATGTGCCTTTTATGCGTCTATATATATATATATATATATATATATATATATATATATATTATATTAGCAAACGAAAAAATATGACAAATAATAAATAAAAATGTACGTCACTATATATTTTTGATAAAAGAAAAAAAGAGAGAAACTTTTGTTTCGTTTTTTATATGCATATCAACTGTAGTCAATTATATTTTATTGTGCACTTTGAAACGTCACCGTTTTGTATTGGGTGTTAGCGGCCGCTATTTAACGTATTCTCATAGAGCAACTTGTATGAAATTCACACCACTGACCACACAACGGCGGGACGTCTCTTAGTCGCCCCTTTTTTACGCATTGTTGGTTTCTCCAACTAGTGTTTGCATCTTACTGTTTAATGAGCTCGCAACAAACATTCAACCAAACTTGATGCATCTGACCTTCAAATCCCATGCCTGGTTGCAACGTCTTGTAAAACAAGTCGCCTTTGAATATGTCCCAAGAATTTCAAGATATTTTATTCTATTTTTATTTTTCTTAACATTTTAATTCATTTGTATGACAAAAAAAAACGCGTCCGTTTCTTCTATTAAAAGAAAAATAATTGTCTCGTAAATTTAGACGTGACGAGACATTGAAGATGTTTCTCAATTCCTGTAATTGAAACATGAATAGCGCTTTTCAAAAACACCTTGGACAATCTGTAAAGAAGGATTGACACAAAAAATGAAATCACCATCAGGCGATAAACCAGTTATAAAACATGATAATTTATGTTACGCTTGTGAGATTTCCCAGCAATTAACACGCAAGGCTTATCATCAGTGATGATTATGATTTTGTTTTGTTTAATTATTCTTAAAAGCGTGCGACTATAATATTGAGAAGAAATTGAACAGACACGAAACACTGATGGTGTAAGTGGCGTTTTCAGCACCTATGATGGTTCCTTATCGTGCAATAGTATATCTAATATAATTAGTATGACACTATTTATCAAATTACGATATTTACGTTTCAGTCACGTTACACTTGTACGTTTTTCAAAGGGATGAGCTTATAGGTGTTATTCGCTTATTTATAGTGCTTCCGTGTAAAATGGTAACTTTAAAATTGTACCCAGCAAATTTAATTTAATGTTTTAAAATAATTCGCAAGATGATATAAATCAATTTATAAATCGATTCATAAATCAAAGAATCGCAGCTGTCAGAGGGAAAACTGAACTCACAAATCTTTGTGTGAAATAATGATGATGAAACGGTCGGAAGAAGTTTGTTCAAAAATAAGAACCAATCAATAAAGATAATCGGACGTTGAGAACGACTCGGGAGTTAAAATTTGCGCGAGTTTAATTTGTAACGGTTTATAAATTTTGTGCAATAAAATAAAAAGGAGAGGATGTTGCTGAACGTGCCTCGTCCATCGGGTTAGAAAAATCGCACGCGCCATTGCTTCTGTACATATACTAGTTGAGAAGCGAGCGTACCAAAAAAAGCGAGCATTGTGGAATGAGAAGAGGCACGAGATGAAAAAGAAAGGGAAGCAAGGCCTCAACCTCGTAGCGCTTTCGCACAGCCTATCATTACTCACGGGCGTGAATTCCAAATGGAATTACTCTCCAATTAAGGAAATTCATAACAACCAATCTCCAACGAGAAGCGCGCGGAGTCAAAAACACACGCTTTCAATCGAAACTTTTTCATTAACGAAATTGCTGTTGTTACGAATGATACTTTCTTTTACACATTTTTTTTTTTTTTTCTTTCAACTTTTAACTATTACATATCACTCTAAAAAGCGATGTTTTATTTTGAAACTCGATGTTTCATTTTTTTAAATAAATCTTTTGTTTTTAAATATATGTTATTCAAAATGTTTATGCCATATATTAAATTGAATTCACATATGTTCATTCAAATTACTTTTTTTAAGTCGATCATTAATTTGAAGCTTTAATTTCAGTGTCTTTTGAAAAAATAATATTTAATTTTAGAATGACACAAACTGCTCCTAAAAATGTCACATATATACAAAACTCAATAGTAGAGCAAACTTAAAGAATCGAGGCAAACATTTTAAAGGGCTAAAACTTGTCATAAAAGAAGGTCGGTGTGTCGACAAGTTGATAATTATTGATGTCACTCGTGTTAAGAGCTAACGAAATAGCTGCGGTATGTTAAGGATAATACACCATTCTCGAGCTTGAGAACAATGTGAGTTGCTCACAAAAGCTGCGTTATATGTGGAAATTGATGCAGTTTCATGCTTGAGATAAGTATCTGCCACGTGATTGCGAACTCTAGCTGCATTTTCTGGTTAACATCTCGATCAAGTTATCTTCTTTATTATGCAAACTCGCCCTTAATTTTACTTCGCTATATAAACTCTGTAATGAGCGCATTTCTGTATGCCCGACTGCTGTTGCACTCCTGCAACACTTAATTACATACTAATACTGTTTTCAACATACGATATACAATTTTTAGCTCTTGTTTTTATAATAAAATAAATGTTCGCTGGGTTTCGTTTCATCATTCGCATTCCAACGTGTCCCATCATAATCGATATGAGAATGAAAAAATTGTCACTACAGCATTAAAAGGAATGCTAAATGATATCTTTTAAAAAACAAAAATATATAAATATTTACTCATTAATTTTCTACTTTTTTTTTTTTTTTTTTCTTTTTAATCACCACTGTCTTAGTGATATGACGCAAAAAAGGGTATCTTAGATTGACCGTTTTGACACTGTACGCAATGAAAAATAATAAGTAGACGGATAGAGTTATTGCTGAAGTGCAATATGTTATCAGTGCGAGTTGGCAAACTGCAATATGACGTACCGTGTGCTCGTTTTCTGTCTGCTTCTAAGTTCGTTTTTGCACCTGAGTAGCTGTTCGTGCATAAATTTAAAAAAACGCTCCTACCCTAGTGGTGAATACAATGGTCGTGTGGTCTTTTTTTGTTACAACTCAAAGGACTTCAAAGCCGATCTCAAAAAAGCTCCAGTAGAAGATACGTCGGAACTTGAGATCCAGAATTCCGACATTCCAAAACTCGAAAACAATGCACTGGAAATGTTAGCCAACTTAAAATATTTGGGCATGAATCTGTGCAACATCAAAGAGATCGAAGACAACGCCTTCCATGGTCTTAACGAGCTACAAAAATTGGACCTTTCGGAGAACCACCTCACAACCCTCACGGGAACTTGGCTCAAAGGATTAAAATTGGAAAAGTTGTATCTGAAATATAACGCGATCGAGACCGTTGACAGGCAGTTTGCTGGTACGATCTTGGGGATGGGAAAAAAGGTTTATGTGGATCTTAAGGGCAACAAATTAAAACACCTTCCGACAAATATTAAGTCTCTGTTGGATAACAGTTTTGTGAATTTAGAGGCCAATCCTTGGAGTTACAAGCAAGCGCTGACAATCGCAAGTTGGGAGGAAGAATACTACGTTTATCCTGGTTTTGACGAGATACAACTCGCGTCTTATAATGCTTCAGTTAATTGCAATAATTCATTAGGCATGGACGTTGCCGATGACATTTTTGACAGTTGTGTAGGTGATATTCTAGCCAAACAATTTAATTCACAGAGTAAAGTACACTGAACATGAATCTTTATTATTTTGATTAATTGAATATATTCACTTTTTGATGACAAAAGAAAACTTTGTTTTTATGACAATAAAATATGAAGATGTAATTTAGCTGAATAAATAAAATTTCTATACTACCCTGTTGAATTTCCATTAATGAGACATGAAATTCCAATTCGTTATTAAGTTTATTAAGAATGTTTTTAAACAAAAAAATTGATTTGTTTGAAAGTTATAAATGAATGTATCATAATGTTCTTTTTTTGTTAGTCGATTTTATTTGATTATGCACTATCTCAGATTGACCAATTTGACACTGAACTTAGACTTCATGAATGATATCAACTAAACGGATAGACGACGATTGCTGAACTTGAATAATTTATTTATTATCAGTGCGCGCTTGCAATCTGCCAACATCATGTACAATCTGCTTGTTTTCTGTCTGCTTTTAACTTCGTTTTTGCAACTGAGTAGCTGTTCGTGCATCATTTTAAAAAAACGCTCCTACCCTGGTGGTGAATACAATGGTCGTGTGGTCTTTTTTTGTTACAACTCAAAGGACTTGAAAACCGACCTCAAAAAAGCTTCAGTAGAAGATACTTTGGAACTTGAGATCCAGAATTCCGACATCCCAAAACTCGAAAACAACGCACTGGAAATGTTAGTCAACTTAAAAAGTTTGGACATGAACATGTGCAACATCAAGGAGATCGAAGACAGCGCATTTGACGGCCTCCATAATCTCAAATCATTGGACCTCTCGGAAAATCAGATCAAAATACTTAAGGGAATCTGGTTCAAAGATCTCAAATTAGAATATTTGCTTCTGGCGTCTAACAAGATTGAGACCATTGATGAGCAGTTCGCTAACACGATTCTGGCTATGGGAACTATGTCTTATATAGATCTTAAGGACAATCGACTAAAAGAGCTGCCGACAAGTTTTTCGTCTTTGTTAGACGAGGGTTACGTTAGTCTGGAAAAAAATTTATGGAGTTACAAGCAAGCACTGATCATTGCGGAGCGGGTGGAAGGTTACTACGTTTATCCTGGATTTGACGACTTACAATTATTGTCTCACAATGCTTCAGTCAAATGCAACAATTCCCTAGGCATGGACGTCAGTGATGATATTTTTGACAAGTGCGTCGATCAGATAATAACTACAAAAAGTCTCAAAAAATTGTTTTGAAATTCAAAAAAATGTCATGTATGGAATATCAATTTATCAGGAAAAAAAGGATACATTTTATTTCGTAATTAATTGTAGCTGTGTAATCAGATTGATAAATAAAATTGTTATATCATGCTGCTGTTGTGTTTTCACTGATTAAGATTAAAAAATTGCCAACATTTTCCGAGTCCTTGCACAAGTGCGGCAGTCATCCCATAACAACGCGATGTACGCCCCGCACCAAAAACTCGTCGTCACATTTACTTTATCATGTTTATTCAACTGAACAGTGGAAAAAAAAAAAATAAAAGCAAGTATACAATTGTTATAGCGCATATAATGTTTGCTTAACCCCATCTCATTCACAAATCATCGCTCCTTCGAGTGCACTGGGATAGAAAAAAAAGAGCACCCTCTTGTTCCATTGTTAACAGATTTCATTGTTCGGTTGGACCCCATCGTGTATCAAGACAAAAATATTACAACCGCCTGGGTCGACTGCGTGCAGATTATATATGAAAATCGCGCGCATGAACCAAACCGCAAAAGGTCGGCACTGCGCACACCGCAGAGCTTATATTGAGACATCATTTCCTGATGAATCGGCATTTTACTTGGTCGTTACTTTTTCATTAAAAAGCGATTTTGTCGCTGATGACCGTACTGTTAACTAAATGAACAGATTTTTACGAGCGATCCAGTATGAGACACAATTACATTTTTTGTCTCATTTTTTGACGTTTCATTTTCTTACTAATTATACCATTTGTTCATCTCTCCTAGTTACGTTAGATCATCAGTTTGTTCAGATGCATTTTTAATTGTAATTAGTACAAAATAAAAGTTACAATTTTTGTCTGAAAGATGTAGTTATAATAATGTTTGAAAGTACAAAAAAATTGATATTAATGTAAGATATAAAATAAACAGAAAGTAACGTTCTTTAAATGATGTGCGCAGTCTCTTTTTCACTGCAATTAAACCATTAACGTGTTGTGTCTGGTAATGACAAACCGCAAGTTTTGTTTACTAGAAAAAGTCGTCGGATCGTTAAACCAATTGAACTGGCACAGAAGAGTTCCGATTGCGTGCGGTCTTTTCTCCTCTCGACTTTGTTTTGCATCCCATTACGATAATCATAGGTCTGATCATTGTTATTAAGTTACAACTGCAATAACATTATCACTTTGATGCTTCGGCTTCAGCAGTTCATAAAAAATCAAACTCTCTCAAAGTTGCAATTGTTGAAACAAAATAAATCACAAACGCTTTCACATGAGAGCTAACATATTTATAGTTCATATCAATCGGTGCGTAAAACTTTCCGAGAAAATACAAAACGTCAATTTTATAAGGACGTTTAAAGTTAATGCACTATTAATTTCAGCCATTTATTGCACCATTTCTGCGAGATTTTAAAGTCACGATAGAAATGCTTCGTCGCGTGAAGCGCACAGCTAAACGTAATTAAGGTTCGGGACATTGGTCTTTAGGTCACTCGAACCGTATCATCCACGATATTTCGAGGAACCGATCGGGAATTATATAGAGTGCAACCGGTGACAGTAATAACCAATATTTCATATCCTATTCATAAACTCGTCGAACTCGCACGCGAACTCATTCGCTGAAAGATTTCCTAATTACAGATAATAATTGTGTATCGTTGCCTACGCTACGGTGTTTTCTGCAGAATTTCGTAAAGTGCACCCACAAGTTTTCAACTCAAATAGAAATAGGCTAAATGCACCTTGAGAATGTAAATCTTTACAATATATTTTGATTTTCACTTACTTCTTACCATCACTAATTGTTATTTTTTTTTAATTTTATACAGCCTTTAGGAATAAAAGGAAAGATGAATGCTTTTCCTTATATGAATGATTTACTGTTCAACAAAAGCTGACGCGGAAATTTTTACACTTTTTAGCATACTGGATTAAGCATTATCAATTACAAAAATACGCAAACATGCAAATTGTTTTTCAATTTTATTTTTAAATGGAATGGAAATTAAAAAAAAAAAAACAAAACAAAACAAAATAAAAACAAAAACTAGAATTGTTTAGAAACTTATAGTTTACTGTTGTAATTGTAACCTGGATCAACATTTCAATAGAGAAGATGGTGCGGTCTGAATTTTTTGATTTGAATAGAGAACCTGAATGTATGGATATACTTCAAAGAGTTTCCTGTTACAGAATCGCGAAGAATCATGGGTTTCAGTAACGGTTCAAATGAACTCGGAAATCATTTTTGTAATTGTAGTAGTAATTGCTGGATTTAGTAAATAATTATACACAAAATTAATTGACGGCAGTGGGCTGGCAAAACATTCGAGGACGCCGTGAAGAAGAAAAAAATTGCTTCCGAATGGTAAAGATACGTTTCGGAGAACCATTTTTACACTTCTTTTCCCTGTGTTTTCGTTTCAACTGTTGACGAAATAATTCTACATGCACCTCTGAGTCTGACTGATCAACTTTGATCCCCAACAGGATTTCTGAATCAATTTTCATCATTTTTATTCTTTTCTTTTTGTTTTGCGTCGGGATGTTGTTCTTTAAAATTTTTATCATCAGTATACTTATAAAAGCACATCTTTATTTGATTAAAAAACGAACTATTCCTGTGCTTTATCAGAGTGTAAATAGTTGTTGCAAAACTTTGTTTAAACTTTTTAGTCTCAACTTTTTTTTTCGTACATGCAAGTTCTGATTAAAAACATAATAATATCAGATTCAATTTGAACATCTCAAGAGCGGCCAATATATATCTAATTAATAACGTGCGTCACGATCGACGTTACCGTTTTGTTTTCCAACATACACACACACAAATAATTAATATTTTACAATTGTACCGCGACGGTGTGTCACAGTTATGTTTTTTGTGAAACTCATTTCGGATTCATCAACCCTCTCCGACCCGAATGCATCACGTACTTCATTCTCGTTCGTTGCATTTTAATTTGAAACTGCATACCAATAACTTTTTCCACTAACACAAAATTGAGCAAAAAAATGATTAACTTACCAAAACCACGAAGAAAAAGAATAATCCCGTTCGAAATCTTCGACCATCAACCATCGTCATGTTTGGAGGTGGACAATTGCAGAACGCTGCACAATTTCGCGAGTCACAAAAATTTAATAAAAGGACAATCTCGAACTTGAAACCATTCAATTGACGATGCTATAAAACTTCATGTCCTGTGATTAGCTGAGTTTCAAGACAGAGGCATTTTATTTAATCGCAAGGATCGATGAGAAATTGCACGTACGTAGAGCGTAAATCTGCTGAAACGTGGGATCGGCATGCGCTTTGCACGCGTGCGCGATGATGACTGAACCATGAACAGTCCCGTGGCTTGAGCGATCCCGTATAAAATCGCTGGGCCCGCTCCCACCTCATCGGTCTTCCTGTATCGTCCCTATCTGTTCCACCATCCCCATGCACAATCAACCATCTCAAGATTCTCTCATCCTTCTTCCGCTTCCACTCTCTCGCGGCGTCGTCGACGTTAATTAACCATCAGCAACGATTATAAAACACATTTGTCGCGGGATCACGTTGCACCTCTTTCATTTCAGTGTCATTTTATTTATTTCCTTTTTTTCATGCCTGCAAACAATTTTCACTTACTAATTCAGACGAAATTCAAAAGCTTAAGACGTCTTAAATCAAGACTAAGAAAAAATGGTTACAAATTAACTTTTTAAAGGATTTTTGATTCTTAACTTTTTGTTTGTTTGTTTTTTCTTTTTAATTCTTTATATGAATTGTGGGGATTGACAATAATTGGAGTTGTTTGTCTATAAAAAAGAGATTCCAAAACAAGCATCAAGAGAAATAACTCAACTTAAAGTAAGAAAGTGTAATCGACGTAACAAAACTAAACGCGTTTTTTGTTTTAAAAAAACGTGGAAGAAACCACCATCCATGTCCGTATAAAACATCCAAGCTCAGAATATTTAGTCATAAAAATGCACTTTTATCTACATATTCTAAACTTTACGGCCAATCAAAGGGCATTCATAACAAAGGAATCGCGCATTCACTGGCGAATAATATAAATTCAGATTCCCGCGGCTCGGTTTTATGCCGTTCAATTTCGCCAGTTCAAATTGTTTCCACGTAATCGTATGAAATTTTCATTTCAATGGTTTTGATATCAGATATATCATGATGGAATCCGCACATTTTGAGTTTCAATTATCATTTCACGATAATGAACAAATGACCGGATTGATAAATTTTTCAAAGTGTGTGTGTGTGTGTGTGTTTTTTTTTTTTTTTTTCAATTGCAATATGTATTAATTTACCTTATTTTCATCACTTTTTAGATGTCATTTTTTTTATTTTCAACATTTTAATCCGCTCCACTTTTGCACCTCAATGAATTCGAGATGAAATCCTCGCTTGTAATCATCCCATTAATATCGATCGGAACAAGTTTCATCGCCCGTGTTGTCGGCAAATAATGTTATTCAAATACAAAACACGCAAGCTCGAGCGCTCGTTTTTGAAAAATGACCAAAAGGAGTAACACAAATAATTGCCACGATTGATATATAAAAACGAGTTGTCGTTTTATCGGTGCAATAATAAACGTTCACTTTGGTCTGTGCAACGGGAAGCGGCGATGAATGTCGGTGGAATGTAAATGCGGCGACACACGAGAAAAGTCTCGAAAGAGACTTTTAACTATAGAGAAAAATAGAGAGAGAGAGAGAGAGAGAGAAATATGAAGAGTTGCCGGATCACTCATTACACTCCACGCTGTATCCTTCGCCCTTAGAAATGTTCGCAAACCAAATATGGTTCAATCTAAAACGTCTTACCTACAACTATTTCTATCAAAACTGTCGCAAATTTTTCTTTTTTTTTTGTCTTAACAAATTGTTGTCGTCTTAATTTAAAAAGTTTGAATGTCGATAATATTAAATCATTCGTCAACATATCTAAAGTTGTCTTGCTAATTTTTTTATTAAAAAATAATTTTATAATGTATATAAAATATTTATATAATCGTTATTTTTATATATTCAATATTTATAAACTTAGTTAATCTGATGTTTATCAGGGTTGAAATAAGTTCGAGTTACCAGTACATTATTTAGAATCAAATCAAATATAAATGGGTCGCTTTATCTTATGGAAATCGTGTGAAAATAAAACAGTCTCATAGATGCGGCATTAGACAAAAAGTCAAATACAACATGAGATACCATTATACATTTGGTTATAATCATCAGGTCACTGCATTTCTTTTTTTTTTTTCAAATAAGATTAACAGGAAACTTTGATATAAAAGATGATTTCATCAAGATTGTATAAAATGTAGAATGCACTTTATTATCCAAACTAATATATCATCAACTGTTTCTGATAAAATAGTCGAAAAAAACTAAACCCTTCCGATAATTTAATATTGAACGGTGTACAGCCACAAATGCTTGCCCAGTGTTTTATAATTATATATACTGCAGAAAGCCCCGCAAGGCTGAAAAAAAACGATTGCGGTGGTTAAAACAGTTTATAAAAGTTTAATCAGTCCATTAATAATAGAGATTACATTTTTGTGCCAGTCTTTTCCCGGATTAGAAAATAATCCGTTTGACAAAATCAAAATCATTTTCACGAGATGCAATAAAATAATTGAAAAAGTAAATTGAAAAATGAAATATTTCATTTAATTGCAGTGACAAAACTTTAAATGTTGTACATTTTGGTAGAATGAAAATAACTTTGAGGAAGAAAAAAAGAAAAAAAAATGACAAATGTTGCATCTAATAAAAATAAATTTGCATGATTGACTTTTTTGTAATTATAATCGAGACTAACATTTGTTTCCTCTGCAACAGGGAATCATTTTCGTTGAAATATGAAATGGTTCGAAACTTGATGGAAGAAAAGATCGAATGAATTAGTTCCTGACAAGGCAATGTATGTAAATGATTATGTCAGACAACGAATATTTGCCATAATATATGAAGCCGCAGAGTTTTTTCTGCCTAGATGGGAGGCACCGTTACATTCTTCAACAAATCTTGCTCTCGACCGACAGCCGGCAGAATCGTTGCTGTAAGCTTCACGCACGCATGCTTGTTAACCGGTCGCGTAATCCACGTGCATGCATACAAATCGTACACAAAGTACCATATAGTAGAACATGCACTTATGAAGGGCCACCAGAACTTTGTCCACTTTAATCGCTAATTATTGTCTTCGACCTCTAATTAAAAATAATAATTCATGCTTTTTCGTTTTTGCATGTTCAAGTTCACTTATTATGTATTTTCTGTAGACTAACGCGTAGTCTGTACAAACAGTTGATGATAATTATGGGCCGATAAAGATTATTGTAATTTTAACGGTTATCGCACGGTGTAATCTTGTTTCTTTCAATTGGTACGTTTTTTAATTTTCTTTTGACTTTTCGAGTTAGTTTGTTTGCATGCTTTTTTGTACTGCAGACATTTTTCTATCATAAAAAAATTGTTCTACAATTGAGTATCAAACCTGCAACCCTTAAAAAAATATTATCCAGTACGTTAAAATTATCTTTTCATCGTTTTTTTTATCAAAAATACTCACGATAATAAATTATTCTAAAGTAATTTTGTGTTACATTTCATTAAAATTCCTAACAAATGTTGAGATTCAGGGAACCTCTAGGTGACAATTTCGAATGATATAAAATTGACAAATGACGATTTTTTTTACTTTTTTTTTTCAAATGTCAAATTTGAACTGTTATTTGAATATCTTATGATCTATCTCAAGGTAAATTGAAAATCAAATGTTTCTATAAGCTGAAACATCTTTCGCTCAAAAAATATAAGGTGGTAGAAAAGCATAACATTTAATGATCAAGAAGTAACGTGTGCATCGACACGTAGATAGATATTGCGAGTATAGTTATTGTCATGCATAAACCATGAGAAAAAATTACAGCTATAAATTTACTTCAGATAATGATTTACCATTTTACAATGAAGGAGTTACGTATCATATAAAATATTAAGCACGAAAAATACGGCACTCGTCAGTATTTTATTTGAAGATGAAGAAAAAACAAAGAAAAAGCAAAAAGTCTTTTCCAACAATAATATTCAATCAAGTTGACAAAACAAACAATCAAACATTATTTCAATAGTAAATTAAAATATGAATCAGACTGTCTCATTTGTTAAACTATTTTGCGAATTTCGGCCGAATGTTGATTTCTATTTTTAGATCTATTTTTAGTTTTTTCAAACATTTCGATAATGCAAATTGTAAACACAATGTATTATTTGGAATAATGCATGAATTTAAAATGTCGCGCCAACACAACTTGAATGAAAAATCTGAACTTATTTATAAAACCAAGATTTAATATTTGTACGAGATATAATAATTTTTGTAGATTCTAAATATACAATTATTCATCCAAAATATATCGAAAATTTTGTTGTAAAATTACATAATTGTTAATTCCGCCGGTAACAGCGCCTCTTGCGTTCTTTGTTGCAATCACACTTTGTTGGTTAGAAAATATTTAGAAAGTAAAAAAAAAAACATGGCGTTGGTTTCTGCTCGGACTATTTTGTATCCTGGTAAGAATAAAAAACCTCGACAAATGAGTCTGAACAAAAAAATGAAACTTTTGAATAACTTATTAGTTAGCAAATGTCACAATTGATATGTCACATCGATTGTCTTGACCAAAACAGTTGCTCTTCCACCTCGTGCAAACGCGGTTATGTCGTCGTTCTATGGACACTAAAACAATACTTGTTTCTCATATTTTTCTTCGCGTTTTTCAGCTCTACGGTTCACCACAAAACACATCAACCTTTGCAGACAGTTGGCTAAATACGTAAGTGTCCCAATGCTAATACAAACATTGAATACAATGTGTCAATCATCGAACTGCACTCGAAAAAAAAAAAAAAAAAATGCAATAAAACTTTTCTAATTATAAATTTGCATGCAAACACAATTTGATCATTTTTATGACTAACAAAAAACGTCAACATTTTTTTAAGCAACAACGTAATCTAGTGAGTGGCAGATTTCTACCTGTTGTCAGCAGTCAGAGGTTTTATTCAGAAAAGAAAGTTTTTTCAAGAGACAAACCTCATTGCAATGTCGGTACGATCGGTCATGTTGATCATGGAAAAACAACATTAACAGCAGCTATTACAGCAGGTGATGATTTATTTGAAACAACATTATTTCGTGAAATAAACAAAAGAAAAAAGTTAGTTTTAGAATACTAAGTTGTTTATATTTTGCTCTCGACAGTTTTGTCACAGAAAGCTTTAGCCAAAGCGAAGCTGTACAAGGATATTGACAATGCGCCAGAGGAACAAGCTCGTGGTATTACCATCAACGTGGCTCATGTTGAATATCAAACGGATAATCGGCATTATGGGCATACCGATTGTCCAGGTCACGCCGATTATATCAAAAATATGATCACTGGAACGTCGCAGATGGACGGTGCTATCCTGGTAGTGGCAGCTACGGACGGTGCTATGCCTCAAACCAGAGAACATTTGCTTCTTGCCAAACAGATTGGCATTGAACATATTGTTGTTTTTATCAACAAGGTAGAAGCGTTTGAAATTTAAATTAAGAGTCGTTTTAGTGAAGCGGTTGAAATAACATGAAATTTAAATCAAATAGTTCAGTCAGATAATTATTTAGACGATTTTTTAAGTTTTCCAACTATTTGTAAGGTGCTAATTTTTACTGTCTCGCTAGAACAGCTACCTATAAGTATCAATTCAAGTGCAAAAAACAAAAAATAACGAAACAAATGTGAATGTTCATTTAGGTTGATGCTGCGGACGAAGAGATGGTGGAGTTGGTCGAGATGGAGATGCGAGAAATAATGACTGAGATGGGTTTCGACGGTGACAAAATTCCCATCATCAAGGGCAGCGCACTCTGTGCATTGGAGGGCACAAAACCCGAGATCGGCGCTGATGCCGTGATGAAATTGTTGGAGGCGATCGACAGCTACATTCCGACTCCCGTTCGTGATTTGGACAAACCTTTTTTGCTGCCTGTCGAGAATGTGTACTCGATTGCCGGAAGGGGCACCGTTGTCACGGGCAGATTGGAACGAGGCAAAATCAAGAAGGGGATGGAGTGCGAGTTCATTGGTTACAGCAAGTCCTTCAAGACGACGATCACAGGCATTGAAATGTTTCACCAAATATTGGAGGAGGCCCATGCCGGTGACCAGCTTGGAGCTCTGATCAGAGGCGTCAAGAGGGACGAAATCAGACGAGGCATGGTGATGTGCAAACCCGGATCCATGAAGGCCCACGATCATTTTGAGACACAAACCTATGTACTCACACCTCAAGAAGGAGGTATCAAAAAGCCAATTACAAATTACAAGCAGTTGCAGACTTACAGCAAAACGTGGGACTGCCCTGCCCAGGTCACTCTGCCGGGTAAAGAGCTGGTTATGCCCGGAGAGGACTGCAAGTGAGTAGACATTACTTTGGTATAAATAGTTTGACCAATTTTAGCACGAATGATTAAAATTGTTTCGTTACAGGATGGAGCTGAAATTGTACAAACCGATGGTACTGGAAAAGGGACAGCGTTTCACTCTGCGCGACGGATCGACCACACTTGGAACTGGTGTTATTACAAATGTCCTTAAGGCATTGACAAATGAGGAGAGAGAATTGTTAAAGGAAGGAAGAAAAGGAATCGAAAGGAGACTGAAGAAGGAACAGCAAAAGCAGAAAAATTAGATTAACATATGGGAATGATCAAACAAAAACACCACTTGAACAAATCAATTTAGTGTACTTTGTGCGGCACTAGTGATTTTAAACACTCGTAACTTTCGTGCATCTGTTAAAGTTACGTCTCGTTTGAAACAACTATACATTTGTATGCAAATTTTCGTTTTGAGCCATCTCGTATATGACATTCCCGCCCGTCTTCTCTATCTCTCTCACTGTTTGTACATTGCATTACTATGAGATCGGAATGTTTTAGATCGATAACTTAAACATTGACCAAATTCCTAACATGACAGTGTTGGACTCTGTCGCTGTTTTGAATCTTCTGTCTTTGTATAAAACAATGATTTTCCCATGAACGACTACCATCATATTTTCTCATAAAGAAAATATTTCAGGTTTCACTTATACAATTTGTTTCCAAATATATGATATCAACATTCTTTTCTAATTGTAAAAAATAATAGTTAGAAGATAAAACAAATAAAAAAAATTAAAAAACAAAAACAAAAAAAAAAAATGGAAAAAATGAATATTGATGAAACCAGTTATTTGACTTATTTTTATTACTACCATTCATCTTTAGAGTGGAACAAAATCATAAAAGATTTATTTAATTATCGTTAAACACAATAGTTAAACATTCATTCATTCATTGACAAACAAAAAATTATTATAATAATTGAAAATACTTGTTTCACACTTTGAAGAAATAAATTCCTCTAATACAAACCTTTTTATATTAAACCAAGAATTCAAAAATAGAATAAAGAAAAATTAATTTAAGTCACATCAACATAGCATTGATATACAATGGAACGTAAGAATTTGGAATAATTTATACAGTTTATGCTGCCATAGATACGTTTGTCAACGCGCAATACAAGTTTTATTAATAATTACAATACCAATAAATTGAACGTTAAACAAGTGTACTTAAAAAAATAACTGTAGAAAATAGTTTCGTATCTGTCAATTTGAAAATAATAAATATAGAACAAACGCAAAGTAAGATTTAGCAGGATGTTTTGTGATGTGTCGATACATAAAATCCAAATGAAAAAAGAGTCGACATTTATTTTTATCATTCATAATTGAATTTCATTTAACGACAAACAACAGACTTGATTCGCAATTCTTACAGGCGACTAAATTCGCAGTCGTCAGTTATTACACCAGTTTTTCATTCATCATTACATATGGATTCGCATTTCTTTCTTTTTTTTTTTTCCTTTTATTATTCAAACGAAACAATTCTGTTAATACAAAATCTCCGCGAGTACTTTTTGTTTCTTTTGTAGTGCAAGAAGGTTGGTTGGTATTCGTAATCGACACAAGTTTCGAGTACACAATGTGCTTGTAAAATGTAGTTGATTTATCATTTTTGTTTTTTTGTTTGTTTGTTTTTTTTTTATTCATACAGCCCGCATCTCTGGCTATATCCATTGTAACTTGACAAACTAAAGATCCTCGTCGTCCTCGGGGAGCGCCGTTTCCTGGGCCTCTTTGAGATCCTTCTCGATCTGTTGCTGCCATTGTGGGTCCATGGTGACTTCTGGTGGTACCAAGGCTGGCATAGCTACGAACTCCAAGTTAGGATCTCCGATCAATTTTCGTGCCAACCACAAGAAGGGCTTCTCAAAATTGTAATTACTCTTTGCACTAATATCGTAGTACTAAATAGAAAGAAAAATCTCAATTATTAAATCCATCCCACTTGAAACAATTGTATTATTATTTGATTCTAAATATTGAATTTGTTACCTGTAGGTTCTTCTTTCTGTGGAACACGATGCTCTTGGCTTTAACTTTTCTGTCTTTGATGTCAACTTTGTTGCCGCACAATACAATTGGGATATTTTCGCACACTCGAACTAAATCTCTGTGCCAGTTGGGAACGTTTTTGTATGTCACTCTAGAGGTTACGTCGAACATAATAACGGCACATTGTCCTTGAATATAATAACCGTCGCGAAGACCTCCAAACTTTTCTTGTCCTGCGGTGTCCCACACGTTGAACCTGATTGGGCCTCGATTTGTATGGAATATCAGAGGGTGCACCTCAACTCCCAGCGTAGCGACGTACTTCTTCTCAAATTCACCGGTCAAATGGCGTTTGACGAACGTTGTCTTGCCGGTACCGCCGTCGCCGACCAAGACGCATTTGAATGTTGGCATATCAGGTTCCTGAGCCATTTTTTTTCGGTTCGTTTGTCCTTTTCAATTGTATAAAAAACCTGCGAAAGCATTGAAACTTGTACACACAAATGCAATTTGTTTTCAATCGGAGTCAACTCAACTTAGGTATCTATGGAATGGAATTTCCTAGATTGAATAATTAATAATAGAAAATTGACCAGATAAATGTTAATTATTGTATGCTTATTTCAAAACGAAATACATCAAAATGAGTCTCATGCATGAATGTAAATATTTCATCATAATACAAAAAAACAGAGAAAGATCATTTTGACAATCGTCAGTGGGATAAATCATTCAGCAACAATTTGTTCTATAGATGGAGCTCGCAAATTCACAAAACTACATTCAAAAATAACGTTACTGGCTAACCTCGAACTGTACTTATACTCAAGCGCATAAACAGACAAACAGAGATCAAAGAAAGGATTTTCAATTGATTTGAAACGAAAGAAGAAATAAAACGATTTATTCGACACGGTGCGATGCGAACGTGTCGAAACAATGATCAGTGAGCCGCGTTTGTACCGGGGTCGAAATTGCAAATTGATTCGTTTCGTCAGAAGAAAAAGCCGAAAGGTCACACTCAAGTTGTGATCAAATGTTAAAACGTAAACAACGATTCAAAACAAAAGCAAAATTATTCGCACGAGTTGAGAAAATGGACAGTCCGAAAAGGAGTGGACGGAAAAAGCGTTATAGGTTATGGTTGTCGATTAGGCGGGCAAACGGTTGGATTGATTTGGCGCGCAATCGGCAGACAAGCTGCGAACGCGAACAAAATTTGCAAACAAACGGGAGGGCGAATTTGTTAACGAAAAACGGAGCATACGACGGAAGCCGGCTGAGAGTTTTGGGGTGCGCGCGGCGTGGCCACTTGGTATCTCAAAATTATCGCCGAAGCATCATTATTATTAGCTGGTCAACTTACGCGCAGTACTGATCATTCGATAATCAGTCGATTGGGCTCCTTGACGTTTGCGAGGACAATTTTACGGGACAAACAATTTGGTATGAAAAATTGTTGAGAACGTACGGACAAAAATGAACGATAACTCACCGTTCGGCACAGGCGTTATGGCTCACAATGGCGTTCCTAAGAATTGTCGAGTGCGGCCTCGCGCCCTCGTCCCACCATCTTTTATCAATCAGTCTCAAATTAGAGACAAAAACCACACAAATCAATGCTAATTATTTTTCTGAACATTTTGCATTCATGTTTATCATTAATTAAATCATTATTTTTTATTCTTTTGCATTTTTCTGTTGGACGATGCTGCCATCTGGCGTAACCTTTTGAAAAAGCACATATTCACAGAGCACAGCACGTGCTCGTCAATGGATTTAACAGCAACTGCAAACGGTCGGCGCGGGAAATGATCAATTCAAACTTGATGTGATTTGTATCAACAAAATGTTCATTCTGTTCATTCTTTGATCTATATAGAGATCTGAAGCTAAACAAATCATCATGAATCTTATAAAACCTAGTCACATTGTGTTTGTTTCGATAAACAACCAACAACTAAATATTATTCTGTTTCAGTCTATATGTCAACTTGAGATGGAAAGACTCAAAATGGAAAGAAAATAAACAAAGCGAGCGGATAAAAAAAAATTGTGAGATACATTTTTGGCGGGACTGTGATTGTCGTGGGCGTCGTGACGAGGCATGACGTTCCTGCCGTACGTTGGCGTCAGCGGCGCATGCGCCCGTCGGCTCACGGCACTGCAGAAGCAAGCGAGTTCGCGAGCGTATCGATTTTACGATCGTGTCTCTCGCGGTTAGTGCGTCCGTTTCCTTTAGTTTTTAGTGGCCGTATTTGTTGTACATGAACCAAATCGTGAATGGGATTAAGCATTAAGTGGTGCGCTCCGTTCGATCGCTGACTCGCAACTCCTCGTCACACTCATCATGACCAAGGATAGATTAGCAGCCCTCGTCGCGGTAAGTTTGTCGCCTCACCCGCGCTCCGACAGACACTTGCGTCCGTTCGTCGAGGTTTCCTTAGTCAAGCAATTTGTACGTCGAGGCCCGAGCGAGCAGGCCCTGCAGGCGAGCTTGCACCACACCTCTTTGGGTGCCCTCTCTGTGTCTCAAACTTTGCATCAACCCGAGTGCCCCAAAAAACACATCCAGTCCCACGACCTGTCATCGTCCACGACCGTCTGCTCAGGCTTCACACTTGCTCCACAATTCCACTTCATTTATTTATTCATTCATCCTGCAATTAAACTCCTCAATGCTCCAATAAACCTTTTAGTTTCAATTACAACTCAGCTTTACCGCCCATCTTTATTTAATTTCATTATTCCAACTTTTTTTTATTTACTTTAAATTATAGTATTTTTATCATTCATTTATTTTCATATCATTTATCTCTTGTTCCTCATTTTTCTTTTCGTTTTTAGATGCTTTGGAGTAGCATTTTTAACTGTTCAGATGGTTCGAATGACATATCGTTGCTTTCAATTTGGTCAAGGTGACAATTTTGGAACGAAGGATGATGATCGGTGAAGCATGTCGCTGCGATTGTTGTTAGTTGATTGTTGGTGCTGTCACTCGCCGGCAGGCCGGTTTGCGAAGCAATGACAGGTGTCTACGACGACGTCATCGTTCTTTTTGTACGCGCGCATGAATCATAAATGAAACGGCCTGACACTCGTCCCGGTGTGCAAGACGTGATTCCCACAGACTACGATTGCTCAATGTGTGCTCGCAAGGACCATCGTCGAGACACACACCCTGAGATTAACGCAACATTTTCATGTTATTTTTTTATTCAAATAAAAATACCTCAAGATCAACGTTTTTTGAATATCTATTTAATTTGCTTCTTTTTATTTCTACTTTTTTATGTACTTATTTTTTCATAGAATAAAATCAATTTACTAGACAAGTTGCGAATAATAAGCTAATTGTTTTTAATCTATCAGACTCACGTTATAAAATTGATTGTGTTAACACGGTTCTAATTTATTTCGGTACAAACGTGGCAAATTCAAAAGGCCTTGAACCGACAAAAGTAAACTATCGTGGCATATTTTTGTCTCACTCTTTTTTTTTTTTTTTTTTTTTTTTTTTTTTTTTTTTTTTTTTTTTTTTTTTTTTTTTTTTTTTTTTTTTTTTTTTTTTTTTTTTTTTCTGTGTTTTCTCGTTTTGAAATCAGACTAACGTAATGGAAGTTCTTATGAATTCAACGTGACTCAATAAACATAATATTAACGAGTAAAGTTTAAAACAGCCCACACCAATTTCTATGTAAATTCTCATAGTCGCAGGTTAGTGACCAAGATGGATGTCACAGATGGACTCTTGTAATGGGTCTTTCTTCTTTTTATTTTTATTCACTTTGAATCGAGTTTTTGCTTGCCTTTCATCTAATTATTTTTCTTTTTCAAACTTGTGATTTCTATTTCACACTAACTGTTGAACAAACATTTATCAAAGACCTTTTGACTGCGATAAATAAAAATGACGTTGAATTTGCAAAATCTTTCGTTTCTTTTGATTGCATTATTGTTTCTTTGTGAGTGTTAAAATTGAATCTCACAGTCACAGGTGAGACACATATTCAAACTATTTTGTTTTGAACAATGTATATCAGTGATAAAAAAAAAACAAAAAAGAAAAATAGTTACAAAAGTTTACATAGCCGAAGAAAATATCGAGATATAAAAATATTATCCGATAGTACACGCGCTCATGTCGATCGTCAGTTCGGTGAAATGATAATAAGAAAATAGGATGACATATGCTATGATTTATATGAAGAAATGCGTATAGGTATAGTTCAACACTCGAAGTTCAAGTTCCCGTATCTTTTTTCGTTCTTATTTTTAGAACAAACACTTCAATCGAACAAAATTGTTCCGAACACTTAGAATTTATTTTTACCACTCAAACATTGGTGACCGATAATTTCTGGAATATTATAACTTCATTGATGACTGAAATTGAAATTGAAATTGTCATTGGAAATTGTTATTGTTTGTTGTTTATATATACTGGGACAGTTTGCAATTTCATTGGACCGGTCCAAATGTTTGTCCATTCATAAATCATTTGTTCGTGGAAACTTAACGCGCTCTCTATCACTGGACAAATTTACAAAGACGCGGCTACAAAACTCAATTCTATGAATGATAATGAATTGCTCCGCTTGAACAACGCTGTGGCCCTATACGGCTGTACATTATCAAAGTTTTGTTATCCAGACTAATAAGATAACACAGATTCTATACGGTTCAATTAAAAATTTGTAACCAAGATGATATTATTGTCTTCCAGAAGTTACAACTTGATAAACAAATTTCATTGAAACTGTTTATTTTCCTATTATTACTCATTGTAAAAAATGCTCATTTACCATCAAGACAGAATGTTAATATCGTTACATAAAATCAATCTCGTTCTCTCTATAAATACAATTTTATGTTAAAAAATAGTGTCTTCGAGTTTGAACCGTGACATCAACGTATTAACGTCGGATCCAAAAAGTGAATTATTATTGTTGAAACGATACGCTCACCAGTTTATGGATAACGAAGTGTGTCCGTTAACACATGCACATGCAAACGTACTACATAGTTTGTGCATTGACGCGTCACAACGGTCAAATTGTATCTGCTCCTGTTTATATTGATTTTTTCACTCGCCGTCACTAGACAATGATTCTCCATCTCACCCAACTGACGTCAAAATGACGGGGCTCGAAATTCTTGAAACGATGCGATATCAAACAAGCATATCGGAACAACGAAAAGTCGTTTCCCCACGTAGAAAAATAAACAGAAGGTCTGATTGAATTGGTGGTTGCATCCGTCGGCTTGTAAAACCTGTTGTTACTTTCAGACGAATCCTTATATCATTACTAGGCATTACATAAAGTTGATGTATCCTTTGCAACCAAGTCAAGTTCAACCGCGCTTTTCAAAAACAGCTGCCGAAATATTGATATCTCTTTAGCGTGTCCAATTCTAGTTTTATTTTTCTTTTTTTGTCTTTCAATCAATTATAGTATTTTTAACATACTTATTTTTCTCTCTATATCATGTGACTTGATCAAATAAAATTAATGGTTGTTGAATCATCTTACAATCATCCCATGTTCTATGTCATCGTTCGATCCTATATGTTTGTTATTTATTTGTTGCGTACCTGGAAATGATTTTATTATTTTTCTTTTTTTTTTTTTTTATTCAATTAATCAAATTAGGTAGATATTTTAATTATAAAATACAAATGTAAGATAATTTGTTTTTCTTTTTTTTTTTTTTTTTACAAGTAAAGAACAATTTCTTTTTGTTAACAAAGGTCGATTGATTTTAACTCGTTTCCTATTTTGATTTGTTGGCTGTAAAAATTTGTTTGCCTCGTTCACCCAATATTACGATGGCTCTTTAAGTTAGGCACGCAAATGTTTAAATCACGAACCAAATCCGGGCGCGATTATAAAAATATTACAACATGATAACACCAAATTTCGTTTCCATAATAATCATTAATATATTGATGTTACATTTAGTTGTTCTTCGTACTTCAAATCAAGCTTGAAATAAAAATTATTTTCAATTTTGTAATTATGGTCTTTTGATGTGGAGATGATTTGATTAATATTATTATTATTATTATTATTATTTTCATTACGGAACAGTTGATGGAATAACGTTTGAAACATTAAACGTTTCTCTTTGGCAAAACAAGATTCGCAACAAAAAAAAACAAACAAACAAACAAACAAAAACACAAAGCTCGATGGATATAGAGCTACATATAGGCCCCACCTCTTTTGCCAAATTAACTTTTACATTTTAATTGAATCATTTTCTACTAAAATGTTCCTTGCAAAGATATCATAAATATCAACAATTTCAAAAAACCAATTAAAAACAACCTTGTGGATGGCTTGTCATAATTAAAGTTCTTTTTTAATGATATGATAAAAAAATTATACAAACTTTGATGATTTTCATTGGAGTAATTAATTTTAATTGCTTGGCGATTGAAATACTTAACTGTAATGATAAGGAACATATTATTACTTGAAGAAGAAAAAAAAAACATACATAAAACTGAATTGTAATTGTCAGAAATTCATTACACCTAACATCAGATTGAGAGATATCGTGTGTCTGGCCGAAGAGTCACGAGAAATATAATAAATTTATTGATTGGCTCTGGTGGGTAAAATTGCTCGTTGGCTCATAAAAAGCGCGAACGTAGCATTAAAAAACGAGTGCACTTAACCAATTGAGAGGGTGTCGGTTTCACGTGCGCGCTGGGCCGATCAAATGATCAATATTTATTTGTACTCCAGATTGTTCTCTACTTTTTAAAAATTGTTTTTTTTTTGTTTGTTACAGGCCCAGTCAGACGATGACGATGTGGCGGACGAAGCGTCCGTCAACATGGCTGGGCCCGATGATTTCATGACAGAATTCTTCGCAGATGTGAGTATAGAAATCATCTAAATCATTTGAATTTATATTAGTAATGACGTTTCAAGTTGTTGTTTTGCAGAAAAAAAGAAAAAAACAGAAGGACCAAAACTGTTGTTCATATTCTGATTTTGCACATTGACTCTCAGCTCTGATGATGAAGTATTTGAAAAATTAATTTGCACCAGCTTTATGGGAAGTCTCATCGAAATTGAAAAGAAAACGATTGCACTGGCAGTAGCTTGAAAATAGTTGAACGGCATTCTTGAACGCTCACAGATGTGATCGCTCGCATTGATATATAGCATGACGATTAACACGCATATTCACAAAACGAAGCCAGGTGAAGCTTTCGAACCTGCTACTTCGTTAAATTAATACCCTACGTTTTTTTTCTCTGCTTAATGATTTTTAATTTTATTTTTTTTGCTCGAAACTGGAATAGAAAATTTTTAACGAACATGAATAGAGACTTGGAAAATTATATATGTTAGAAATTTGAACTACATAAATGACTACTGATTTACAACTATTTTTTTTTTTTTTTTTTTTTTTTGTTAATCGTTTAATTTAAAAAGTATTTTAAAATTGAAAAACATTCAAAAATAAGTAACATCTTGTAAATCAGTTGGTGTGTAAAATAATGGAGCAGATTGTACGAATACGAATGAAATATTATAAATTAAGCAGTGTCTGTGACAAATCAAATTCAAATCTTCAGAGAGCATTCCTTGCGGCCGACGTGTGCGATCAAATCATTTGACAAGTCTTATAATTCGGTTTTCATAAATTTTCGTAGATGATTTTGCAGCTTGTTACGCAACGTATATACGCCTCTTTCACGTCTCGGATGCAATTAGAGTCTTCAACTTAGTTAACTCTACGCTTCTAATTACCTATTCGTAAACTTGAATGAGTTTGATCCCAATTAATAGAGTGTCTAAGGTTTCAACCAATATAAGTAAATCAATTAGTTTTTCAAACGTGCCCAATTCTGCGTTAAACGACTTCTTTTAGAACAAACGTTCTTTTTTGATCTGTTGAAAATTGTTTAACAAAATCTGTTCATACAAAATTTATAAAATGAAAATTGAAGTTTATTGAAAAATGATTTGAGACTGAATAATATGAGAAAAGTACAAAACAATGTGATTTAAACGATTGAATGTTGTTTGTGAAATGCAAGTTGACCTCGCGCGACCGGCTACGTTGAAATATGAGTGAAATTGATGTTGGCTGGATGTGTGCAAAAGCATCGACCTTCATTTGAGAGACTGAAAGATGGCAATCGACCGCACCCCGAGGGTTCAGTATTTTTTGTGTGTGTCTATTTAATTGTTAAGTCAGGGAAACAGCGGTAAACGTAACGGCTGTTTAAGTAGCGCGGTTGTGTGCCAGACAGTTGGCAAACCGCCATCACTTCTCATTCGCTTTTCGAACACTTACTTCATTTAGGCCTCAATACTCACGTCTGAATCTCATTTCAATTTTATACCCAACACAGATTCGCGCGGTTGCATTTTATCGTATTTCTATGCCTTTGTTCTTTAATGTGAAGAACTTGAAAAAAAAAAAAAAAAAAAAAAAAAAGTAAATAAATAAATGACCTGCCTGAAATATGAAACAATATATATTTTTGACAATGACAAGTTTGTTCTTCGCCTAACGATTGACTAATCGCTTTCGTTATTATGAACATGTTTATCGAATATTAAATACACTGCGAAATCTAATAAAACAGCACACGTAATTTGTCGTCGACGCAATTGAATTTTCATCGCAACAATTACGAGGTAGTCATTCTTGATTCTGATGGTTATAGAGGTCTCCGCCGCCGCGACATCGAAACTAGCGATGTGAAATGATTGAATTACAAGTATGCGCCACGTGGCCGAATTTTCAAATGTTCACTTTTGTAAAATCGCTTCAGCCATTAGCAGGTGTTTCCCTTTGTCAAACTAACTATGTTATTCTGCTGATATTCAATCTTGACTCAAATTCAAATTCAGGATACCAGAGAGTGAAAACTTATATTGAATATCAAAATGAGGAAAAACAAACAAAATGAAGTTGAATTCATTAGAAAGTTGAGCGCGAATGTGTATAGTTGGTGCAAATATTAATGTTTGAAATAAAAAAAAAAATAAAAAAAGGTGAGAAAGAGAAAGATAGAATAATAACGTGAGACATGCGCCCACCACTTGAATCTGCGTCTGACAGGAAATGACATGAACTACTTGCGGGTTTAAAGCCGTTTGGCCTTCGTCCACCGGAGTTAATCCGTGTTTCAAAGCAACTGAAATACCGATGTAAGCTACGAAATTACTCATTCACTTCCGCGCAACTGGTTATTTATTAATATTAATCTCCGAGATTTGATTTGTTGGACGGAAAAAGCAAAATGTTTGTATATGCTGCAAATTAGCCACCGGTCTCGAATTTTGTGCCCCTTGTTGAAGAACCTCGACTACTGAATTTATAATTCGAACGCTTAATCAAAGTTTCATCGGTTCCAAATAATGGAAACCTTTGATCAACAACTCGAAACGTCATTAAAAAATCAAAAAGCTGACAAATGTGTGTTTGATTCATTTGACTTTTCAAATTATTCAATTGGTTTTGAAATCTTTCAGGTGGAGGAAATCCGCGAGATGATAGACAAAATACAAACAAATGTGGAGGAAGTCAAGAAGAAGCACAGTGCTATCTTATCGGCCCCACAGACCGATGAAAGTGAGTTCTACGATCAGACAGTTTTTCATTGCCAAACATATCTAATCTGAAAAAACTATTTAAATAAATGGATACATTAGAAATTTTTATGATATCAAATTATTTATAGTAAAATTATAATAAGCTTGTAGCAAAATTGTAATGTTCGGTCAAGAATTGTCAAGACTTGAATTTATACAATAACATATCTTCTGTCGTTCTAGTGTTAACAACTATCGCGCAGATAAGAAACGTTTTCATTCGTTTAGTTGATTTAAATTAGCTCGCTTTACATTTTAAATTCACCATAAAGACCCGGTAAACGAGAATGAAAACTTTTTATTACGAAAAGAAACACAACCGTTTTCGTTGCGTGTTGATTATGATTATACGCCTCGACTGTGTCGACCCTTGTGTATGTACAAACAACTGTAAGAAAAATACTGTTCACTTTTACTTTCGATTGGCAAGTCCCAGAGCCAAGCTAAGAAAGGGCTTGAATAACGATCACGAGTTGAGGATATTTGTTTTTTTAACAACACAACTGATGAACGATACAAAACATTAGCTATATTTATATTTATTTCTTTGTAAAATCAGTTTTCTAATAATCACATTATCAGCCTACTCGCTAATAAGAACAACATAATTGTTTATGTTTTATTTATCTTTATTTTTCATAACGATTGCATTGGATGAAAAACGACTTGTAATTTTTCTTCATTTTTAATGTTGTATCTTCTGATGGACAGTACGATGAATGATTCTTCATGTTGTATTTTCTCACTGTAGTGCATTTTTTGAAAATGTGAAACAAACGAACATATTGTAAAAATAATGTTCATTTTTGTTTGAATGTTTCTTTACAACTTGTCATGTCATAATTGCATATGAGAATATGACAAAAATGGCCTCATATGTTATACTATACCGAAATACATCAGTGACATTATTTTTCATGAATAACATCTCATAAATATCAATTCGATTGTGCAGTGCATCTCAATTATACCAAAAAGTACCTTTTTCTTAGACAGCGAGGCACTAGAGTTGAATATATGCAAATGAAATGTTTTATATTCAAATATTTATCTTTTTTTATTATTATTATTATCATTTTCCTTTTTCATTGTCAAGCAGAAATTTGATATAGTAGACAAGCCGCGACTATTGACACTCAAGAAAGATATTCGTTTTCTAGGGTCAGCAAAATCGATAATTGCTTCTCGATCGTTTTCACCTCAGTGTTATCTTGTTGGCAATCCTTTCTCAATTGCAAAAAAAGGGATCGCGAGTCTTGAATATATTTGTTCGTCCAAAAAAGAGAGGTTGAAAACACGAGAGTATGAAAATCACGAGCGTGTTCTTAACCGAGAAAGTAGGTTTACAACCTCGGCGCGAAGTAATATCGATTTGGCCAAGCCGGTTGCAAATTAACTATTTTGCCGCGGCTCGCTGTTTCGCCAACTTGTCAGAAATCGGACGGCTGAATTTTTAATCTCGGCCACGCTTTATTAACTAGGCAAAAAATGTTTTGCCCTATAACTACTCGCGGATGTACAAGTGCGCAATTCACGCTTGGGATCTTTGTTTTTTAGCAGTTGAAAAAAAAAGCGAGCCATTCATCTCGTGCTCCCGAAACTTTTGAAATAAAAATTGTTCATTTTACATCAAACAATTAAGGGATTAGCGACACGTGGCCTTATTATTTAGATTAGATAAAAAATTGGTTCACCTTTCTTTTTTAATTTACAATTTAAAAATATAATACTCATACACCTTTTTTTGATTAAACTTTTTTTTAATAAATCATCCAATTACTCATGGCCAACTGTTGCTGACACAATTTTCAGCAGACCAGAATTGAGACACATTGAGATCGTTAAAAAACCATCACACGTGTTGCGTAGATTCAATTTAAAATCGCAGACAATTTACAAAAAAAATCAAGAGATGGAATAAATACTCTGTTGTTTGTAGGCCAATATAAGAGTTTTTCGCGTAAGAAAGTTGGTTTTTGGAAGCGGTTCAAAAAAACGAACAGGCTGAGAGTACCCTCGGCTGAACTTGGTCAGCTTCTTTCTTTCGACGCTTTGGCGTCGGTTTGACATGATCGGATGGTAATAATGCGACACAAACACACAATGCACTACATCTTTGAGCCTCTTAGCTGCTGACCGATAATTCTAGCTAAGCGACACTCGCCCTTACTATATTGATCTTCCCCACAACTACATTGCTGATGCTCATCCGCCCGCCAAGAAGCTTACATTCGAGCTTGTTCCCGTCCAAAAGGCAGTACTCAAGAATTATGCCCCAAAAACGCGTCCCTGCAGTTTTTTAAGATTTCATTGAAATTATATATATATATATGTGTGTGTGTGTGTGTGTTTTCCATAAAACATCTACTGTGTTTCTATTTTTGATGTCTAAAAGATCATCTTCATAGATTTTGATAAAGTTATTGACAAAAAAAATTCATTTTTTTGGAAACAAATAGAACTTACATATTATAATATAATTGTTTTGTCATGTATGATTGGAAAAAAAGAAAGAAGAACAACGTCAAAAGAGTAAACTATATCGTTTACGTCAGCGAAAAAGACTTGTACGTGCATTTTTGCTCGTACTCCCTTCAGGATCATTTTACGCCACATCGCATCTAGCTCTCTCCCCGTCAATTTTTAATTGATAAAGCTCCTTAAATCGCGTTTCTCAACGTCGTGTCGCCCATTCGGCGCAACACATTTTTGCTCGTTGGTACGACCACTTACACGGCTGGATGAACATTGCGAGGGGAACACATTTTTCAATAGTGACAACTGTGCAAACACGCCTTTTGACGTTAATTTTCCGAATGAAAATAACGAAATAATTTGACATCATTTTTGTAAAAGTACATTGCTTTGAGAACAAACGGAAACAGAACAAACAAACAAACAAACAAACAAATAATAATAACAATAATAATAACACACAGAGATGAAAAACGGAAACATTCGTCGTGATTCATCATTTTATAAATGAAAATGAAGGTGTTTCAGTTTGAAGCAATTTCGATCTCGTGAGCATATTATTTTTATTTTAGCAAATTTCTAAAAATATTACCCACTAGCCTGGCAGTCTGACTTTAAATTATATCTCTTATCGATTTTCGATATTCTCTGCAGTTTACACTGGATGTATACGATGCTTTCTTAAAACACCACTTTCGGCGCAACAGGCTTAAGACGCTAATATTTAATTCACATTTATTGAAAATTTGCATCGAAACATGATTCAATATTCATTCCGGTTTTATACGGTTTATTTTCTGACGAAAAATAATATCGCATGCAGTTTGCTTTGGTCAATTTTGAAATGAAATGTTTTTGATTTGAAGTCGATCTAACTTTCGTGTCAAATTATATTGGTCTTGTAAGAATATTGTCTTTTGTACAGGCAACTTATATTTGTGCAAAAATATTTTGAAAAACACTGAATGCTATGGACGATAAAAACTGATACTGACGGAAAGAAATTAAATCGCACAATAAAGAAACGACAAATTGAATAAGAGGCGCTGTCGGTCTAATTCAATGACGATGAATTATAACTTATTCGCTATCTCTGGCCGTCGCGCATTTTTCGAATACGTGATTGGAAAGAATATCATGCAGATTCTCCATTTCAACCGAGAATTTATTATTAGAGCGAGTGAAAAAGTGATTCAATTTATTTGCATTTTGAAATCGTCAAACAAAAAATCGTTCGAGTAGTTTTCATTGACAAAAAAAAAAAAAAGAAATGAAATAAAAAACAGTTGATGATCAATTGAAAAATTAAATTAAACAAAATTGATCTGACATGAAGAACGGTTTGAAAATTGTAATTGTTCACGTGAGACCGGAAGTGGATAGGTGCGACGATGAGAATAATATAAAATGGATGAGGGTTGTTTTTTTTTCAATTGGAGGAATGCCATTTCTGTACCTTCTCGTAATCAATGTTTCGGCATGATTATAATTGATGATGCTGAATGTCCGCCTATAAAAGCCCCTCCAGTGATACAAATCAACGTGCTGTGAGGATGGCATTTTGATTTACAATCTATTTAGCCAGTTCACGTGCGTGACATTTTGCGGTTGAATGAAAATTTGGATAATCGCGACGAACGTGTTTTCTTCATTTTCTTCAAAATAAATTTACAACTTTGCATTGTCCATTAATTTAATTCAGCGTAAACAAACGTTTTTGTTTTAAATGGTCGCCATTGATTCTCATTCTTTTTTTATCACCTAATGAATGTTTTTATGAACTCTGAACTTTAAAAGTGTGGAATTAAATTTGTTTAAATTTCCAGATTGTAATCAGATTCCAGATTTGTACAGACGGTTGAACTATAAATGATGAGTTCATTTTTAAATCATGAACGCGTGTTATATTTATGATATGGAACTAGAGTGAGAAAGCGGATGGAATTACTTATTTTGTTATTGCAGACTTTATATCTGAAGCAAATGTATACCGGTTATACGTATATAACATCGACTGGAACATCTCCACCTCGCATTAACCTAATTTCCTTACATCTTGGGGATGTGTCGGGAGGATACTCGATTTGCGCCGTCATTATAGCTCGCGATTGACCCGAAAAAAGCACACCGTTAAGCAATCACAAGTCGTGGTGGCGCCCTCTGGGAATTCTCCGGCGACGATAGCTTCCCATTTTTGCTGCTGGATACCGACAAGAAATAGGAGTCTTCGCAAGAAACACGAGCCGAACCGGCGATTATTTATTTTGCAACAATTTTAATTAAGACTACTTGGTTCGAACGGATATGAAACATTGGTCAATGATACATTTATCGTATAAGTTTTTATTATCAATGATTATAATGAGTGCTAAATAAAGATCATTTTTCCATAAACATTTTAAATTTTAAATAAATATAATTTCAATTAAAAAATCAGTTTGTTCCAATAGCTCAAAGCGCTTTACCTTTCACGGTTTTATTCAACTTAAAACAAAAGTAGTTAAATTATGAAATGTTTTTATCTCAATGGGAGCGCAATTTAATTTACATATAATACATGGCAAACTTTGATCATTTGTGAGTACGTGTTTCTGTATTAATTTTGTTATTGATATATATATACTTTCATGTGCAAAATTTAGTGTGAAATTACAGCTGTGATGTTTGATAAGAAAAATGTCACACCATATATTGAATTTGCATTTGTTTCTTATTTTTCATGGTGTAGAATATATTAAAACAAAAAGTTGATTGATCCAGTGTACTCGTTTGCAAAAACACATTGTTGCATTTTATTTTAAAACCAAAGGTGAATACTCTGAATAAGGCTTCCTTACAGATTCTCTCGATATAGAAAAAAATTGCAAAAAAAAGATACTTGCAAGTACACTCTTACCAAACACAAAAATTGGAACATGTTTTGTTCTCGCTATTCTCCGGTAATGATCGTAAATTGAGAAACAAAAATGTAAATTTGTTGTCAATGAGAACACTCGAGACGACCGAAACCCATGATGATATATTTACAACGTGGTGCTAAAATTTAAAAAGCGATTGTCTCGAGATGGATTTTGTCTTGCGTCGTTGACCCATTTTGTGTGCGGCGCAATCGTTGAAATTAAAACCGACGGTTTTTTTCCCTCTTCTCTCTCTCTCTCTCTCTCTCTCTCTCTCTCTCTCTCTCTCTCTCTTTCTTTCTCTCTCTCCTTTGAATCGATTTGAGTTCGCGCGTCAATATTCCATTACACAAATTTGAGGGCGCGCGCGGCATAAATTTGATGTTATCTTGCGCGCACGAAAGCGGAAAAAGAAAGATTTTTGATACCGACGAAACCTCCACTTCATTCTTCGTGATAGAAATGTGTTACGAACGACCAATTCTGATCGCTTCACTAGCTCATTTATATATTTTATATTGCCAATTTGGCATCTTCTTCAACCGTTAAAAATGTTACACTCACATAACTGGAATTTTGGCAACTATGAATCTTAACATTAATATCTTATCATACAATGACAAGTTCTATTAAAATATTCTCGTTTGTTTAGAAGAATAAAAATAAGTAATTTCGATGGTGGCCACGGTATAACATCCCTAATATGCTTTTCAGATACATCAAATTGTTTGAAAATCCTCTTTCAAACCGGTATCTAATATCGCGATTAAAGTTTCAACGGAGTAGGATAATCCTGGCAGACACGTCGATGAGGCGAAATGTAACATTGTGCGTGGCTAAGCTGGTTATGGATATATAGGTATAGCTGCACGAAATACCTTCGTAAGGTTTCTTCGATTTTCATTCAACTCTTCCCGCAACGAGAGAGAGAGAGAGAGAGAGAGAGAGAGAGAGAGAGAGAGAGAGAGAGAGAGAGAGAGAGCGCAACAAAAAAACACCCCTGAAAGCCAATTAACATTTCACGTCATAAATAAAAGTTATAAAATTGTATATCTCATTTTGCCGTCGTGTCCGCGGTTGAATTGAGACCGCTTCGTTTGTTGGCGCCTCTGTTATTTCCGCGATATTCATTAACGTGTCGCGCACAATGCGCGACGAGTCTGACATTGTTGTAAAAATTCCACACATTGTTGAAACATACGCCGTACGATGAGAATATATAAAAAAAAACAAGTATCATGAATGAGTCCGCGAGAGACATCGATTTCACTGTTCATCGTGTTTAGAAATCTTCAACAAATAAAAAAATTGTTCCATTTTCTTTTTAATTCTCATGTAATAGACTGAGATGCATAAAAACTTTATAAACATTATAAAATGACGAAGCTATTTTATAGATTTAAGGTATGATGAATAGAATAATGGTTTTCAACACCAATCAATTCGCCCGATGAATTATTATGCAAATTTGTAAAACTGATGAGGGGAAGGTTATTTATTCGAAGCACGCAATAATATGTCTCATTATGTACGCGCCATCAAGCTTGTGTCTGCTTCATCAACGCACAAATTGTCCGGGCGCTATCAGCGCGCCATTTTCAGTAGTAACAACTCGTAGATAGTCCGACAACGATACCGCCACATATTGTTCTCATCAATCTTCCGCTCTCATTTGAGTACATACAATTTTCATTTGTTTCAAATCAAATGAACAAACATTTTTTTTTAACTCTATTTATTGTCATAATATTCACGCTGGAAATTTGTCAAACTAATAGTTTTAATTACACCTTCATTCATCAGCTGGACTTGATAAATTTTTGCTAAAGACAAAGTTTCATTCAAAATGGTATAATGTATGAAAGTGCAACCGACAAGTTTTAATTTAAGAATTAAATAGAAAATAAGAGCATTATCTAGCGAAGGGTTTCTCGAGTGTGTGTCATCGGTCATTAACCGGACCACTTAGAAACTATAACTAAAAAAGTTTCCAAGCAGTTCGATAATATAATTTTCGATATTACAAAAAAGTCATTCGAATGAAACAATTTTCGCGCCTTGTTTACGATGCTCTAACGATTATTCATGCGTGGCATATGTTCCAGTGTCTTGGATGTATTAATTAATCTTTCTTTTACTTTTGCAGAGGTCAAAATGGAGCTCGAAGATCTTATGGCCGACATAAAGAAAACTGCTAATAAAGTTAGAGCAAAATTAAAGGGTATCTATCTCTATTTTATGCATTTTTTTCGTCATTCAAGAAAAATTGCAATTTATTATTTTATTTTTGTTTTTTACAGTTATAGAGCAAAATATTGAACAAGAGGAGCACACGAACAAATCTTCAGCCGATTTGAGGATACGCAAAACTCAGCATTCAACATTATCGAGGAAGTTTGTTGAAGTAATGACAGAGTATAATCGGACACAAACCGACTATAGGGAACGGTGTAAGGGAAGAATACAACGACAGCTAGAAATTAGTAAGGAACTTGCATAATTTTTTGTCAAACAACAAAATTAAACGTAAATTAACAATGAAATATGAACAATCGTCTATTTCTTTTATTTTTAGCGGGTAGAACAACGACTAATGAGGAACTTGAAACAATGTTAGAACAAGGAAACCCGGCAGTCTTCACGCAAGGGGTGAGCCAACGCGGAATTGACATCCGCAATTAATTTGATCAAAAAGAACGGGTGGCAAAAGCGCATTGTCACGCTTCGATGCGATGCAATTTCAAAAATAAATGACCAAGTAGAACCAGTGCACCGATACGCGACGTGAAATTCATACATTCATCTCTCAATCTGGCCTTTGTCCAAACAATGCAGACTTTTCAACAGACAATTTTAATTTCTCATTATAACTAAATTTCAATTTGTCAGTGCAAATGATGTTACTTTTTTTTTTTTTTTTTTTTTTTTTTTTTTTTTTTTTTTTTTTTTTTTTTTTTTTTTTTTTTTTTTTTTTTTTTTTTTTTTTTTTTTTTTTTTTAGATGCATTTAGACCTGCTGTTGAGAAACGATGAAAGGACAAAAATCGCAGAGACTAAAGAAAGTGAAATTAATTCACCTTGCAAACGTTGTCCGCAGTTTATCGTACTTTTTGTTCTCAGTCATTTATGTATTTTCCGACGACGTAAATGCAGCGAATAATAATGAAATCGTGTGTTTCTGTTTCTGCTTATAAATTTTTTTACAGCTCCCTAGTCTTTTTTTTTTTTTTTTTTTTTTTTTTTTTTTTTTTTTTTTTTTTTTTTTTTTTTTTTTTTTTTTTTTTTTTTTTTTTTTTTTTTTTTTTTTTTTTCAAATTCTCTTATACAGAACGAGTTACTGAAAAATTCTGGTGATTTGGACCGATTGTCAACGTTTGCTCGATAACTATGTGGAAAGAATTGAAAATAAATATGTACGCCTGGAATTGGTGCAATTAACATCTCTCGTCGCGACATCGCCAAGTTCAGAACAAATTATTCGTGTTCCCAGTTCCTGATTCGTATTGTTGTTTTTGCTTGTTTGAACGAACGCAATCTTATTTCTCTATTTGTTTGAAAACTTGTCTTCTATGGTTCTTCGAGACAAGTTTTTCAAAAGCCGTACCTTCCGAATGTTAAACGTTATATATTCCTAAAATCAAGTATTCTTCGACGTTGAAAATTCGATGCACCTGAATTATCGTGAATGAAATATCTAGAATTGTAAGTTGTAGAAAAAAACATGTCAAACTCTCTTGTTACGTGAATGATAATTTTTGTTATTATGTCATATCTTGTATCGTTAGACGTCCAATCTGAAATTGTATTGCAGTATAAATACCAATTTGGCCAGGTTGGTTGACTTGGACAAACGAATATTGGCCGCTTGTAATTCGATTGCAGAATAATCACGACGCTTTTCAGATGCTCCGTTCTAGTCCACTTTTGTTTCCGCTTTCAAAGATCCACTTACATTTTATCTGCTCGTGACACTTGTCTTTCTATCGTAAAACTCTACCTTTGTGAGTGAAATCTCACTCTGAATTCCGGCGTTTATTTATGTTTTTTATTTGTTATAAATCATTTGTTTAAAAATGTTTGTCAAATCAGAAATCAATAATTTACTAATTTAATATAATTCAAATTAATTCAATTGAATTCTACTTTCATTTCTGTAACATCAAAATTATATAAATTTTTCAGATCATCATGGAAACGCAACAAGCAAAACAAACCCTTGCTGATATCGAAGCACGTCACGCTGATATTATAAAATTAGAAAATTCAATCAGAGAACTTCATGACATGTTCATGGACATGGCTATGCTTGTAGAAAGCCAGGTAAGATTCAATTTTTTCTTTCAATGTACATAACTCGAAATTGTAAGAGAGTGGAATTTGTTACATTTTGCATTAAGAAAATAAGCAGATACGAAAGATGTACAAATAATCAAATTTTTCAAGTTTTGATACTGATGATGCATCATGTTTTCAGGGTGAGATGATAGATCGTATAGAATACCACGTAGAGCACGCGGTGGACTACGTACAGACGGCTACGCAGGACACCAAAAAGGCTCTCAAGTATCAAAGCAAAGCCAGACGGGTAAGTCTGTCGAACCTTCCGGTCAAATTTGATCAACTCATTAATGTCATTCATTGGACCTTTTTATTCGATCCAGTCCCAATTTCATTACATCATATATGTATATATACGTATACATATATAATCCAACATATTCAACGTTTGGATCATGTTTATTCTTCGCTTGTTTTGACTAATATGACACTATAACAAGCCTAACAAAATAATCAACTTGATATATACTTATGTCTGTGTACCTGAATATATCGATGTGTTATAAGAAACCTCTACATGAAACACGTATAACTAATCATATACATAATCTGTGTGTCTCTTCTACCCTGTTTAACATGGATGTTGCTGATTGTACCTCTGTCTAATGCTGCTCTATGTATACTGATCTATTAATTGCTGGTTATTTAACTCGATTATGCAAACAACGTTTGCCTGTATGTTTGTCAACCTCGTCATATGCCCGCACAATGTCAATGTAATAAATGTGTGTGTATATATACTCCCAGAACTGCGTATGTGTCTACAAGTATACACATACAACGTGTCCGACCGGCAAACAAAACGACTACTTTTAAACACCGGTTACTTGATGTGTCCTCAATGCAGAAAGTCCCGATTAGCTCCCGTCCCAGTTATCCCGTCGCGTTGCACCAGGAGCAAACGAGCGAACAGCAAAACCTAGGTACGGACACGCTTCGCTCAAGTGACTGCTTCAGGCCTGCTACAAATAGAAGTCACGTACAGAACACAGAACAGAATAAGGTAACGAATGACTCAAGTCAAAGTCAATATGCATCTGCTCTTGTACGTATCCAGCCAAGATAGTTGAGTCATCGTTTACAGTCGGACACCATCTGGTGTTGTGTCAATTATCAAATTATATAAATTGATCGATGGAATCAAAAGTCAAATTGTAAGAGCATGAGATAAAGGCTCAACAGAGTAACGCAAATTTAGGTGTATGCAGCATATGTCACATCTGCGTCACGTACACAAAACAATGAGCATGCATGTTCACTTTTACTTAAACTCTACGAAGAGACGTCAGCTTTCCGGGTTTTCGTTTTCAAAAAGAGCGACACGCAGCTTGCACCAAGTCAAGTGCTTAATGAAAATTTCAGCCCCGAAAAAGAATTCTTTTTTTCCTTTTTTATATAATTTTGTTAAAACAATTTTCTTTTTATCCGAATATATGCGATTGAATTTTATTGCCACGTCAATGAAATTTGAGTGTCAAAGTTAACTTTTGCAAAGAGAATTTTTCATCCTCGCCGTGTCAGAATTCAAAAATAGAATATGTAATTACGAGTTGATTAATTTCCTTGGCCCCGGGTCGGTGTAATTTTTATGAATAACAATTTTCATTGGCTGTTTTGAATAAAATGTAAATGTTACGCGACTTGTTCGCAATCGCTTGCAAATTTGCATAGATATAACGGGCTCGCGCCGAGTGCTTTATTTGCATAAATAATAATCGCATAAGCGAATCGCGAGACTGGCCGGCAAAACCCGTGGAAAATCATGTTGACGTCTCTGCAGTCGTTTTGACGGACGCTAATTTCGTCAGGGGTCCGTGCAAAAAGTACTCTTTCTTCCTTTTAAATCTTGCACCCGCTTTTCTCCGATTAGATGAAATGTCCGCATAAGTAGTTGAGTATCCCTAAAATGGAATAATTAAACCCGGAGTATGAAGACGCTTAGTGCTACAAAAATTACAATGAATTTGAATTCGTAAAAGTGATTGCATGTTGTTCGTGTCGAATCTCCCTGCAATTTTCCTTCGATCCGAGTGCTTTGTAAACTCCGGCCGATGAATCGTATAAATGCAAAGTATCCAAGTTGCTGTTCATTATTCTTCGAATCCCGTTTCGATTTAGAAAAATAATCTTGACATTTCAATTTCGTTGGATTTGCTAATAGATTGACTGCCTGTTTTCAGCTTGTTAATTCTTTTTGGGATGATTATTATCTGCTTTTGATTGTTCTCAAGTAAAGAAGCATCTTTTTATATCATTTATAGATTTTAAATATAGTTAGTTATAGATGATTGTAAAGTATATCTTTTAGGTTGCACTTTGTACAAAGTTTAGTTCTTTCTTTAATACCGTAATGGCATGCAGAGAAAAATCGAAACACTGTTTCTTCCTCATCTTATAATTAACTCATCGATTGATCAAAAGTGCTAAATGTCACTTGAAGTTGTAAATTTGTTACAAATATCATATTTCGCACTTATCATCATACGCTAAACCATCACTTAACAATTTTCCTTGAATCGATTGCAAAAATGTTTGACAAAATTTTTATTTATTTTTTTTTTTTATATTAACCGAAAACTTGCAGATTATTGCAATCAATATGAAAAAACCGCAAGTTGACAAATTGTGCCAGTTAATATAAACTTGACAAATTATTTTAATATTTAAAAATAAATGAAATAAAATTTGTTTTCAACACTATTCGTTACAGTACAATTAGTTGATAACATTAAACGTCGATACCGTTTTTGACAGCGAGTTCAATTACAACCAAGCAATTTAAAGCGCCCAGTGTTTCGACGAATGTAAACGAATTCGAGATGTAAATTAACGCCACATTTGTTAACTTGCGTTCTTTCCCCTCAACTTTCCACAGGCCAAAGAAATACTCCTGTTGCATACAAACAACTTTAGCATCCAAAGTACAACATTGAAGATAATTTGATTTATCATCGGTTGATTAATAATCAATTGGCAAGCTTTTGCGTGAACAAAACAGAGCGTAGCCGCAAAGTACAATACCAGGGACTTTTAATCAATATACCAAACTGTAAATTCAATCAGCGGGGGCAAAAATTGTTTGTATGAATTGCACAGCTAACTAATTGATTGACTATAACATGTCCATCTGCATGGGTGACATTGGTCATACAAATACTGATCGACGTTTGATTCTCTTTTCTGTCCACAGAAAATGATCTTTATTATGATCTGCATCGCAATATCTCTCGTCATATTAATCTCCGTTCTTGGAGCGTTTCTTCCAATATTCTAAAATCCCTCTAATCATTCAAAAAAAAAGACAAGCGACATCACCAGCAACAGCTTTGATGATGAGCATACGAAAAGAAAAGACAAACAAAAAGAAAGATTTAACCGGAGAGCAAAAGTAAAAAAAAGATACGCCAAGTGGGAGAAAAAAGTTACGGATATGAATAGCATACCAGAGTAATACGAAACGATATGAAGAAAATATACTATTATCGCGAGTGTTATTGATCGCGCAATAAGCGAAGGAAAAATAAGAAGCAACAGTAAAACAAACAAAGAAGATGGGAAAAAATCTAATAAACACATAGTGATCAATAAAATTAAAAAGCAATGACCTATTTCGTTGAGAGAGAGAGAAAAATTTTTTGGACAATTATTTTTGAGCTAGTGACAACCTCGGAGAGCAGATCTATCTTCATTAATAAGACAAATATACGAGCCCAACTGACGTGATTCGACGAATCATTTTCACACGAAGACAATAACAAAACAAAACACACAATTAATTGTATTGTATGTATGTGTATATATCCGGGGATTAGTTTATATATATGCATATATATACAAATGTCGAGGGACGATTCAAATTCGAGTGTGCTTAAAAGTGAAAAGAACAAATAATTTCTTTGTTGTGTAACCTTCATCGAAACTAATCCTTGCAATACTAACGCGGTGATAGAGTTTTAATTTTAATCAAACACACGAAAGATAATCTGGCGATATCCAGCGCACCTTAAATTAATAATTGGGATATAAAACAAGGAAAAAAAACTTATAACAAATTCTTTCTTCATTTTTCATACAAAGACGCGCTGGATATTATCCGGCGCTTCATACACACTGTCCTCTTGTCATTTGAGTGTACTCAACTATTATGTTAACTGTTGGAACGTCAATGTAGACATTAATTATACGCCTAATCAGCATCATTGTTTCTGTGAGCGTCGTTTTGTTAAAGAGAGAGAAAGAGAGTGAGTGAGAGAGAGAGAAAGAACGAACGAACAATGATGCGTGGAACCATCGAAACTGGAGCAGGTGCACACAGTCGCGAGAGCAATAAATATACAAACTGCGAATTTCGATATTGCTGCTGCATTGCCATTGATTTTTCTAACATGAGCTTCCGATAAAGAAACTGTGTGTTTGATGTTTCACCTGTACCAAATAAAAAAATAGAAAGTCAATCGATCCAAGCGATTCGGTCCGTCTGCTTGCCTTATTGTTAGAGATGCTTTTAACAAAATCATTCCTCTTCTTGAAAAGGTACGCGCCAAACTTTACTAATCGTCCAACTAACCGTTGCTAAACCTCATTCTCCGATCCTCGTTACCAGAAGACCAAAATTACACTTGTCCATCTGTGCGCGTCAAGTTCATTGTTTAAATTGTCTCATCATAAAAAAAATAATAAATAAATAAATAATAATAATAATAATAATAATAATAATAATAATAAAACTAAAACGTTAACCGTAACGTCTCGTCAAGAGAACCAAAATGAAACAACGATGACTGAAATGTTCGGTGAAGCGAGCTCTCCTAGGGCACAAATTTTGATAGTAACGTTGTTCTGTTCACAGAAAATGATCCTGATCATAATCTGCCTCTCAGTGGCGGCCATCATTTTGATAATCATTTTGGTCAATAGTTTGTTATGAGCACACGAGTATCGGGCAAAGAGGAAACTCGACATTCGCACATCCCACCTGTCAAGTTCGACACAGTCCAAAGAAAAGCAGGAGAGTCGACGCCGTCGGAGCAATGCCATCGGGGAGGATTCTTGTCATAGGGATGTATATTTCAATCTCAATTTATGAGCTCACGAGTTTGGTTCAAGTCTCGTTCTAAGGAGGAAGAAGCGCGAGTGTGACTGATCTTGGCGGTTCCATCTGGAAGCGATTCTTTAAGTTAAGACAACCGCAGACTGGTAGAATCGAAATGGATCTTACAGCTTGATATAACATCTTCTTTCAAACAAAAAATATTTTAAAAAACTGAAATGGTATCTTGTCAGTTTATTAACTTCTGATGAAAGTCTCAATCACAAATGGAATCCGAAGACGGCTAAAAGAAGATATTATATGAATGTTTTGACTTCTATGAAAGATAAATCGAAAAATTGTTGTAAAAGAACGTTAGCGAATGCTCGCAGAAACCGTGCCGGGTGGGATATGTCTGTCTAGGAAATGTTCATTGACTTCCAATAATCGTTCCAACGATCGGGTTGAATCTTGCGAGACGCAACTGTTGGTGACATTGCACCGATCAAAGTACCGAACTAAGTGTCAATTACTCTATTGTTTTATCTTTGTTTTTTCTTGACTATGTTACGGTGTTCTTTAACCTATGTAAATAATGATATTTATAAGAATTGAGTATTAGTATGTCATCGTGGAAAGGCGCCTTGCCGAATATTGAGTTAGGAACAAGTTGTTATGATAGCGCTGATGGAAAAGAATACCCGTGTTCGATTTCACTAGCCAGTCTTTGCTTGATAGCAAATTCGTTTCAATTTAAACGTTCACAGTTTTTGTAATGATTGCGCGTGGGTATCGCTCTCTGGAAACATAATACAAGATGTAGTTCACGTAGCTAGAAGACACTGATCAAATCACGTCGCTTCTGGCGCATGCACCAATGTTTCCAAATCACGCCGTATCAGCCGATAGAGAAAACATAAAACGAACACGTCCTCGAAGATTACGATTGTCGAGTTGTAATCAAAATGTTCAACGGAGATGACAACAACTGTGAAAGAAAACGATCGGACGACTTTATGATTAAAGGGGGAATCATTGATTGAACAAGAAGTCGATGATTAGCGTATGAGAACACCAACGATCCGAGTAAGTACACTTGGATTAAAGATGTTTTAATGTCTCATTGGTATGTATTCTTATCGACTTGATTTTGTAGCAACCAGAGTATCACACTTTTGTAAAATGCACAACTCTTTGTTTTTTCCGCAACCAATTCAGAACCTGTTCTTTTTTTATAATGCAACGATCATCTTGATCCCCAAGTATTTACCGCATCCTTATTTCTTTTCCAACGACTTTTGTTGCAATCAGTATTATGTTTTTTGATACAATTTAATGAACGGTTGATTTTATAATCAAAGATATGAGAAAACATGTTCACCCAAACCATTATTGGTTTGCTGATTGCAATTGATAGCATATTGTGCGCATTTATTTACACACATTAATTCATTTAAAATTTCTACCGGAATTGTCGTCGGTTCGAATTCTCATCTAATTTTGACAGAATTGCATTTCATGGAAAAGGTCGCGCATTTGAAAAGACATGGAAATTCGAAACACTTTTAGTGTTGACAAAATAGAGATAAAATCGTTAGAATCAACGAGGAAAAAAACCAATGTACTTTTTTACTGCCCGCGCTTTGATACTGAAAAAATTGAACACTATTTCTTAAAAATATTTATTATATTTTGAATAATATTTTAAGTTAAATTTCATTGTTGAGTTGTATTATGAGTTAATTGTGTAACTAAATATAATTGTTTTATTGTATGCCAATTGGTCGATTCATTTGTTCTCTTCAATTTATTTTCCTGCTTTATTATTACTAATAATTGAGTTATTCGATCTTATATATACAAAATAAAAATAAAAAAAAAAAAAAAAGAAAAAACAACCAATAAAAGTAATAGAATTGTACTACCAATCTGTTCATTATTTAGAAACACCGAAAAAAAAACTTTCTAAAATGGTGACTGATCAATTTTCAAGTTATATTATTTCGCTGAAATTCGTGTCAGTTCACTGTCAGTTTCCAATCATAAAAATTGCAACAATGCAAACGAGGCCACTTTTCTTTTTCTGTGACATGCAAGTATAACCGACTGTCTGTCCCAAAAAAGCTCGGTAAGCATTTTTTGTATCGCCTCGAGTTAATTTTGACTTAAGGACAAATAATGATCTCGTCCGATGTCCTTTTCGTACGTTTCAGGTTTTGTCGACAAATCAGTATGATAAAACAGTATTAGACAGAGTTTGATATCTGATATCCTAGCCAGTTAAATGTTCCAAGAGACAGACAGATAAGTTTTATTCAATGGCACAACTAAAAATAATCATATTTTTCTATTTGTTATTGCCACCAACAGAAGAAGATCATGATCCTGATCTGTCTGTCAGTTCTTGCCATTATCTTGGCCTCGACCATCGCTGGATATCTTGGATTCTAAACGATTTCGTTGAGGTAACAATCAAACTTTCATTCCTTGTCTCTTGTGTTTAAAATTCTAAATTTAATTATATATAATTGGAATTTAAGAAAAGGTCCTTTAAGAAAACGTCCACAATGATACGGGTTTAAAAAACAAACAACTTCAAAACTACGCGATAAGTTACAAAAAATGAAACAAAAAGACAAATAACAATCAAACGATGTACAAATCAACATAGACAAAGATCAAGATCGCGAGCAATTCCAATCAATCGAGCTGTATGAAGTTGGCATAGTTAAACAGAGCGTCGTTATCTTGAATTGATAACATTTACACTGGCAATGCAAACTTCTGCAATGAGCAGTATAAATATTGCCTTATTACTTTTCAAACTAATTGCGCGAATTGAATCGTTAGATCTCACGACTGTGTAGCTAATTTTGTTTTTGTAATTTGACAGGGAAAAGAAGAGAAAGAGAGGGAGAGAGAGAGAGAGAGAGAGAGAGAGAGAGAGAGAGAGAGAAAGAGAGAAAGAAAGAAAGAAAAAGAAAAAGAGAAAAACAAATCCAGGAACGTCAAGCTCTTTTGCAAGGATTTGCCTACATCATCATCAGACGGCTGTATAGGTTCTTAAGCATATCGTCCAGGACTGCTGGAAATGCCAAGCTCCGCTCCGAAGCCCCCAGCCATTGTCTTCATCGACGTCATTGAAACGAACAGTAGCCAGAATCTCACGCATTCGACTTCGCATCATCGTCAGTTGGGTCAATCAACGAGGTCAGCCGAGCCTTCATCGAGAAACATCGCATTCGCGTTTGTTCATACTCGTAGCTCTTAGTATCTATAGGCACAAGTTAGAGAAAACGTTTGTTTGACAAATATTTTATAACAAGCATCAGAAATAGCTTAACGCAGTGTCATTTTAGAACGAAAAAGAAATCAAGACGCGCGAGCCATTTATGTTGATATTATATGCAGGTCCAATCAGACGAACGACCGAGTTGGGTTCGGTACATTTGCTTGCGTAAGTAAGGATGCGAAAATGAGTGCGTAGGGTAATGTCGAATCTCTTCTCCTCTCATTCATTAGACAGATGCAAACAAATGCAAAGGTCACGTAGAGCAGCGCGATTCTTTACCAAACGGCACTAACTCCACGCGTCATAATATCACTTTCCTCCATTGGGCAGGTATTTGTTTCGACAAATAAACAACAAATAATAATGAGGTGTCCGAATAATGACCCTATAAGCACACAGTATTCGAAGAACATTTCAAGAACATTTACAATATTCAATGATATGTTTTTAATATCTCTGTATGTCCGCCAAGAAAATATTTTCAAAATATGTCTAGAACATTTTCATTTACGTAGGATGATCTAGGTACATTTTTTGATCGGACATACAGGGGAGTTATCGATTGTCCAAATTAATTTACTATTATTGTACCCACCGCTCTACCGTTTCTTTTTTGTTCTAAAATTTTGAATGACCGCCGACATACACGCATATTGCATATTTTTGCGGACAGGACTAATGCATGAGACGAAAAATTACAAGAACCTGAGGGAGAGAGAGAAAACATTATGATACTCCAATAGCAATGATCAACATATAAATGAGAGTCATTAAACGTTTGCAGGAGCGTGTAAGAAAGCCTCGCGAAAAATTGCCACATTTCCGATATATCCCATATGTTATGCGATGTATAGTTGTCAATCATGATACAGGTGAAAGAACATGATTGATACAAATAGAAATAAAACAAAATCAATGGCAAGATCAACTTTACCATTGGGGATTAAATTAAGAATGATGTTATGATGTTTTGTTGCAGATACAAAATTATATTAACGTACAATTTCCAAACAAAAAAAAAATAATAATAATAAAAACGGGTTGTGGGTGCACGTTAAAAAGCGATTAGGAATTATAACTATTCGACGCCCGGTCTTCTGCGGGTGCCTGCGAACATTCGACGGAAACCACGAATTTCCTTTATCATTACATTGGAAAAGTTGAAACGTGCCTAGAGGACTTGATTTATCTTTTGTTCTTTTTTCCTACTTGTTAATCATTTGTTTTTGCTTGCAAATTTCTAAGTGTCTTTCTATGGTCTTTTTTTTTTTTTTACAACTTTTTATGTAAATGTTCGCAAGTGTTCTCGATTAAAAGATCGGGTGCAGAATTTTGAAACTTTAATTGGTTGCTAGTAATAATTATATTCAAAGTTATATATAAATTAAGGCCATCTTGCATTGTACAGAAAGTGTAATTGTTAGTCTAGGTAGCTATGTTATAATCTATTACTCGAATTCAATACATAAAAATAACAAACAAAAAGTGGGAAAAGAATTGGATAACGGCGGATTGAATAGTAAACTAACGAAAAGTTCATAGACGAATTGTCGTGAACTAGGTGCAGAGAGATCGTGAATGAATAAAAAGAAAAGATCTATATATATTATCTGAAGTTCGTAACCTTATTGGTGTAAATTTTGCAAGAAAAAAATAAGCGAATGCACAATGCAATACGAACTCTCAGACTGTTGCGATTATTCTTCGTTACTCAAAGTTGATAATAAAAGATTGACATAGTGGTTTGAATATTTAAAAAATTTTAATATTGAGCAACGAAGTCAATTTTTGATTGATCTTCAAATGTATATTTATCTGCGTTGACCGTTTAGTGCATTAACAATTGTCGCGAAAATTTATCGAAATAACGTTACAAACTTCAACTACGATGTTAATTAAGGGACAAACTGGCCTGTTCCGCGAAGGGAGAAGACGTTACAATTTTTTGTGACCCGCTTGCTTTTTATTTCAAAAGCCGGGTTTGGTCGCTGAGAAATGCGTTCAAGCTTTGTGAATAATAGCTAACTCAATCGATATGACTTTCTTTTTCTTCTTCTTCTTCTTCTTCTTCTTCTTCTTCATCTTCTATGTCCTACACAGACTTCTACAAGACTTCTCTGCGATGAAAGTAATCATATTGATAAACAACTATTAAGTATACCATTCATGAAATGAAAAACCGTAGACCACGTTGTTTGTGAACAAATTGTAAGGTGCTTGTGACCATTTAACACATATGCGTTTGAATTATTGACTCTTCAGTTCTACGCACACAGGCACACTATTTTCATCTGATCTGTTTGAACAAATCATTTCACCTTTAAAGTATTTATCGCCGAGTTTGCTGCATACATGGTCGAGATTATGCTGATTTTGATTCTTCTTTCTATTTCGCTCAAATCTCGTCTAAAATAAGATGAAGCTTGACGCTGCGACAAATCTGTACAGACAACGTGACATACATTAATGTACCGGCATCAGTGCTAGTGTGATCTCGTACCGTCAGTTAGCTCGGGTTTAAATAAGTGATGATGCAAAAAAAGAAAGAAAGTTGAGAAACTTCTCCCTGTCGCTGTCACAGAGATCCGAACAAAGTTCCTCGGAGACGGAATCTTGAAATCATAAACTGCATAGTACATTACACCGGACCCGTTTACAATTCAACATTCACGGTTACGACTAGATCTAAATTATACACGAGGACTCATTCAGGTCTTGTATAGTTTTAAGTGTGTTTCAAAAATTTATTATCCGATTGACGCGAATCATCACGATTATCTAGTTGAGAAATATAAAATAACGAGATGAAGATGATGAACAGTGAAGGTTGAGAGTTCCATCAGCAAACGAACACGACTTTTGAAGGGTCTTTGTCGGATCAGTCTCTGAATATCAGTTTGTATGAAAGAACGTTGTTTGACATTCGGGAGTTATATATTATATATATAAACGAGAAAAAAAAATAAAATAAAAAAGCAGAGGCAGATAAAAAGTCATATAAAAGATGATGATGCATTTATAAGCGGCGCAAGTGGTGCACTCGGTCATCCACCGCGAATATTCTAGTCAGAGCTTTATTATAGCTCGTCCGGGTGATTGTCAACGAGCGATAGTTGTAGCGCGAGAATGTGCGAGCAAACGACGTCAGCTTTTAACAAACTTAATCTCAAAAACTTAACGTAGTATATAGCGATTCTGGTAATAGGAATTGAACGTAAGCAGAAAAGCGAAGAAGAAGAAATAATAAAAAAATGGGAAAATGAAAAAAAAGACAAAAAAAACAAGAAATAAAGAAAAAACCAAAAAAGTATATCAATATTATACCAAAAGAACCAGCGCGTTGATTTCATATTCATAGAGATAATTTTAAAACGAGTAATTGTTAAATATGTATCGGTGCACAATCGATTGCGTTATCGTGTATAAAGTGATGAACATTTGGCCTAAGCTGTTTTCGGAACGATGGTTGATCGGGGTTAACCACTTTTATTGCCATCTCCATGTTTTTACAGTTGTCCTATCTTCTCAGTGTGTAGATTATTCGATTATATCATCGGAGCGTGTGACTATTGCGTCGACTAGTGCTTTGCTTTCGCGTCGTTTTAACTGTGGATAGCAAGCATTCGGACACTTTTTATTTGCGATCCGCAGGCGGAGTTTCATATCAACAGGATAGTGAGATTTGCGCACTTGAGCTAAGTCGAAATCAAATTTTTGTCACAATGAAAATGAGAGAGAGAGAGAGTGAGAGCGAGAGAGAGAGAGAGAGAGAGAGAGAGAGAGAGAGAGAGAGAGAGAGAGAGAATGTGAAAAAGAAAAAATATGATTGAGCCGAATTAACTATAGTTTGTTTGAATAGATCGTAATGGAAGCGAAAACAAAAAAAAAACAATTTAATCTATGTAATAAAACCACAGATTGTGTCACATCGATGTGTGCAATCGCTGTGAAAGGCAAACACTTCAATAACCTTATATGAGTGTCAATTCCAATTTTGAATTAAATATGATAAGTTCGCGGGAGAGAATACGTGAGTGAACGATTCAAGTGGCGAGGACTAATTACCCCTGAACCAAAGAAAGTATCTAAACACGAAAGCACGAGCGGTTCAACGACGAGCCCGGTGCTTTTTCAGTTTAAACACGTTCTTTGTGTAGAATCTCGATTCTCATGCAAACAAAGTGAGATTACTGATAATGAAATATAATTAAACAAATAATATGAACAAGCAACCACACAAGACACACAGACTTACACACAAATATGCAAACAATGATAAAATTAAAGTAATTATAAACAAACAACTATTACAAGTTACGCTGTAGCGCGATGAGATGACAAAGAAAGAAAAACAATGTGAAAAACCACTTTTTATTGTAGATATTTCATAGGAACTTGGTATAAAAATATAAATATTCTGTATTTAATGATAAACTTAATGAAATAAAAGTCAACGGTGTTTCTGCCTATTCACAATGCGTCTCGTACTTTCATCAAGCAAACTATATTAAAAAAAAGCATATTTAATCGTGAAGCAAGAACATAAAGTGATACACAAACAGATAGACCAGCAGAGCTGAACACCCTAAGTACACATATACACATTATATATATATATATATATATATATACTATATATATCTCGTATGCATTTAAACTCAGACGGTCATTATATTTCATTTCGATCTTTAATGATGTGAATTGTACAAATTTGGCAATATTATAGACTTAAGACCTTCCATGATCGTAAAACTCAATTGGAATAGGACTAACAAAAAAACGGGCCTAGCGCGGTAATGAAAAAAAAAAAAAAATAATAATAATAATAATAAATAAATACAATCACAAGTGGATGCGACAGCAACGGTAGAGACGATATGTGATCACATGAACGTGCCCTTCGATCGTGTAACCAGCACAAAATCCTATATAAGCAGAGGCGTAGATCCGTAGCTTATCTAGTTAATTCTCAATTTCGATGAAACAAAAAAGAAATAAAGAAAAGAAAAAAAAAGAAGAAGAGACAAGATGAAAGAGATCAATAAGAAGCGCATAAATGCAGCATATCGCTCGTTCGGTTGAACGAACCAATCTGACAGATTGCCTTTAGACGTATAGCAGCATGTGTCAAATTAAACATATTTGAATGTCACAACGTGAGACTTTTTTCAAGTGATGTTATATAGCTGCGTGTCGTAGAATGTCAATCATTGATATATTTTTCAGAGTTCGTCATTATTGAACAAATATTATATGAAATACCAATTAGCGTAAAATTAAATTCAATGCGTCGAATAATTCAAAGTTGAGATGAGAGTGGCGACCTGCGGTCGCACGGGCCCCGTGATTCGGGTGTATTAAACTTTTGAAATCACACCGAGCTATCTGTCAGTTTGTTCGTGCCGTTAGAAATATTATTATATAAAAAAAGCCAATAAAGAAAGAAAATGAAAAGACAGGAAGAAAGAAAAATTAAACACGATGATGAAAGATGTATTATTTTGATCCGTGCGAATTCGAGTAAAGAGTACGAAGCCAAGTATTATTGTACAATTAACTTTCTTGCGTTGTTGTACAACTGTACCGTAGAGGGCCAAGTGCGTTCTCGTATTTGCGTTATCCTCGTCTAAAATTGAGAAACCCAAAAAAAGATCGAAAATGCGAGATAATAATATTATATTAAGAAAAACGAGTCGCTCCATTATTTGCGCGTTGTCGCCGGCTTTACATGCGTGATTTTGTGTTACACCGTTTATCCCGAATGCGCAATCGCCGCTGCCAAAACTGCCGTCATGTTTTCCGGACTCGACGATGTACTTTGCCCTTTATCGTATCGACCGAGTAGCATGTAATGTTTTACAATAAATATGAAATAGCTGACTTATCTTTATCCTTAATTTTATATAACCGATGATGCATTTCTGAAATAATAAAAGTCATAGCACCAAAGAGAGATTATTATATCTAGAGATAAAAACAAAAAAAGAAAAATTTAAATTAAGCAAAGTGAAATCTGCAGAGTTGCAAAACCGAGATGATGTTCAATATATTATATGAAACAAAAACCAAACAAAAAATTTTTTCTTGGAAGAAGCGTGTATTGAGAATAAATTACAATCTACTATCATCATTGGCACATGTGTCTTCCGTGTCTGACATTTTTTGAATAAACGTTACAAAAATAAATCAGTTTTAATTGTAACGATTTGAAAGGAAAAAAGGATGATAACAAATAAAAACAAGTCATGCCTGGCTTTGGACTTTATAATTTAAACGATTTTTCCAATAAGATGAAATGATAGTTATCATTATGTTCGTTTTGTTCGAATTCAAGCTTTCCATCGCGACGATGTTCATTTGTAAAAGTCATTCTCGAAGAAAACAAATGTATGTTACGATAATGTATTATTGAAAAATAATCATTATTATTTATAAAATTATTATTTCTAAGTATTACGATAGATTAAATAATCGACTGTAATTATATTGATATTAATGTTTCATTATGATTAAATATTAAAAAATTAATCAGTTGATCAATTAATCATTTTGTATTCAATTTGGTAGTTGAAAAAAATCACGGTCAGGTTTTTTATTTTCGTAACACTCTTAATATAATTTGTTCTTAAATTTGATCTACAATTTAAGGCGAAAGTAGCAATAAAAATCACGAGAATTTCTGCATAGACTGTATTAAAAATTATACATTACTACATTTGCATAAAATAAATAATAAATTAAATCGCAAAACTACTTAGTCTCAAATTTATGGAGATTTATGGAGATCAATGCAAAGTTATGTCATAATCATAAGTACATTTTTTTTGCTATTCGTATAAAATAGCAGTAATGTAGAATAACATGAATTGATTCTTACATTCTCTTAATCGTGTAACTTATTTCTTTTATTTTACATATATATGTCAATAATCGCAGATATGAAAACAGTTTGTTCGCATTGAAATTTGTTTGCAAAATTAAAACAAAGTTATAAGTAACTTAGACAATGTTCCATTTGAATAACCAGAAGACAATCTCATTATAATTTTATTTTTAATTCAATATTATTTGTACGTTTAGATTTTTTGGTAATCTTTGGGGGGGGGGGGGGGGGGAGGGGCCCTGCATTTTAATACGGGCATCAGTAAAATAGTTACCAATACCCCAGATATGTTTTAAACGGGATTTTTTTCTCATAATATTTCAATCAAAATTTAGTTTCAAAATTGTATACGCCTATAAACAATACGTTCGAAGAGTTTTAGAAATTGGGGCACAGGACCGAGTCGTCAAAATCGGAAACTGTTTCTGCTTTGGATATTAGTCTGGAAGAATATTCACCATCCAGTGATATTTGTTCGTGGCCTCTTAAAGCTCTCTGTTTGATGAATTTGACAGCGATTTTTGGTTGGATGTATGACATTGTCAAACGACATCCCCAAGTTAACAAGGCGAATGGCTAAAAAATGAGTTCCCTCGTTTATGACAACTGATTTTGTTACTTGAATACTTTTCTTTATTATTACACTTACTCTTTTTTCATCAAGAAGATTGTATGGAGAAATCACATATCGTCTGAGGCATCCAGCTACTAATTTTTTTAAAACCTTAACTTGTTGAGGATTTGCACACGGATGATACAGCATCACTACTGCTCCATGCTACAAATACGAAAACAAAATTAATAATAAATGCAAATTTAATTTGTTATGTTGGCTTAATTAATTAATTGACTTACTTCTAAACTATGTAACCATCTTTGTTTTGGTAGAAATTTATATTCTCCGTACTTAGGCCAAACTGGTCGATGTGTTCCACTTTAACAGGACCATAAATCATTATGGTTAATTATACATTAATTATGGCTATTTGTCTATCTATCTATTTATATATATTAAAAAAAAGTTTCGCCGCTGCAGTCGCTGTTTCCAATTAGGATTCAATTTGTCATGAATATATATGTATCATATACCGTTGGATTCGTCATGGAAAGACGAATCAGTTGGTCAGTATGATGATTGAAAAATCATCATAATGACACATCTATACGTATTATCAAATTGATCAAAAATTTTGCATACAAATCTTGCTATCTGTTTACGGGGTTAGCGCGCGGTAAAATAAAAAAAGCTTGTTCAATTTTTTACACAAACTTACTACACTGGAAGATTTTCGTCATAATCAATTGGTTCGTTCATACATTTGTGAATAGCCTGCAAACAATTTTTTAATAATTCTATAATAATAAAAGTAATTTATTGTAAATTTTATTTAATAAATTAAAACGTTTCAACGTTTTCTTACCACATAGGCTAAGGGAACTTGTTCGCAATACTGAATTGCATGGATGTTAAAATCTGGAGTTATTTTTTTGTCATAACAGGTATAATTTACCGGAGATTCGTCCCAATCAACGGTCAAGTTCATCTGGAAAAAAGTTTTGTTTGATCATTGTTATTTGTTTGAATGTTTGATAAACGTCAATTTACGTTTAGCAACATTTTTAGTTTAAAAATGATTACTTTTCCATTATCACATGCATCATCGACTCCCATCTTAACCAACATTGAGACCGACGTTGAACCATTTTTTTCGACTTGCTTTAGTGAGGGAGGAAAAACTTTAGGAGGTGGAGTTGGCTCGTCTGGACGCGATGGCATCCACCGACCTGGCCAATCTTCAGAATTTGCAGCTCGCCGGAATTCTTTATTAATTGTCTGTTCAACATTCGAATCTGACAATCTGAAACCTAAAAAACGGATTTTAGTTTTTTGTTTATTTTGTATTCACTTGTATTTACAACTTTGATATCAAATTGTGTATTATTCGTTCATATTTGAAGATAAATTCTCCAATTATAAAATACTGATCAAAAAAGTTATTGCTATGCCAATCTTTATCTTTGATATGTACAAAACCAAAAATTATCTTCAATAATGAAACAAATGTCAAGTGTGTTTTACAACAACATATGTCCTGTTCCTTTTTTTCTAATAAAAAATAAACGATGATTTCATTATTATTATTATTATTATTATTATTATTATTATTATTATTATTATTATTATTATTATTATTACTAGAATAAAAAATGTTAAATTACTTAAAATCTTTCATTTTAATATGACATTTTTTATTTAAAAAACTGCAATAGTAAATGCAAACAATGTACTTTTGAGAGAGAGGTTAGGTTGTTAATTGTTTGAACCAACGTATGACAGAAAAAATACTTTCTCTGAATTTAGTATAACCAATTTCTAAATAATACCTCTGAACAAGTCGACGAGAAAATCTGCATTTACGCAAGCACAACACAGGATACAACAAAATATTGTGTACACCCGGTCCCGATATGTCAACATTTTGAATGTATATCTATAACAGCTGACGATGAGAAATTGTCCCCGCGAACGGATTGTAACTACTGTCACTTTCATATAGCTCTATTTTCCACGCAAACGTCGTGACTGTTACATTTAATGCTCACTAGGCGGCAGCGTCTTCTTCACTTTTTTAAATAAAATATAATTATAAAAGATGAAAAAATTGAAATAATGAATTAAGAAAGAAAAACTACTGAGCAATTATTATGTAATACTATAGGATATTTCAAATTCGAGCTGATTCAATTTGAACTTAATAAAAAGCGGGAAAATAAATGTTCCCATCATCGCTATGCATCAGAGAGAAGAGAGCATAGAGAAAACGACAACAACAACACGTGTTGTGGATGATGTTTCTCCATTCCCTCTGTTATTTCGATCATGTTGCTAAAACTTACGCTTTAATTCAACTGTATCAACTAGTGGTATCAATTTTATTATCGAAATGATCACAGATTATTTAGTAACCCATCATGCTGCAGCGCTTGACGAAATTCTCAACGCCAAGGAAGAAAAATTATATTCTCTGTACATCAAGTAAGAGAGCATATATACATTGTATATTGATACTGAATAATTAAAACAATAATTATTAACCATTGATCTGTCAAGTTGTCATTTATTCATATAAAATCTCAATCTATTAGTTTTATAGATCTTCTCGAAGCTGAATTTGAAGTTGCGAATAAAATTTTGCAAAGACCTACAGATTATTTACTGATGTGTGAAAGAGATGCAGTCACAGCCCAGGAACAGATGGTTGAAATTGGGCAAACTGTCAAACAACGAGTATGAGAGATATATTTGTTTTGTTTAAATACTTTTTATTGGACAATTATTAATTTGATTAAACAATTTTTAGATACGAATTAGAATTACAGGAATACCAGTGACTATTCAGAATGGCGAGATCGGACAGTTTGTTACAACAACAGGTGTTGTAGCTCGTGTTTCTCAGCCCACCGCACTGAAGCTAAAGATGCGCTATACGTGTAAAAAATGTTCACATGAAACCATAGTTAAGGTAACACAGTAATTCCATCACACCAAATTTTTTAATTTTTTTCAACGACATTTTGATTAATCCTTTTTTAAAATGTTTATTATTCAAGTTGGAATGGGAAAGACAATTATTCCCTGAAACCAAAGAGTGTGAAGCATGTAAATCGAGAATTATTACACCTGTTACTACCATCAAACAAGAGGATTGTACTGATTATCAAGAACTGAAACTTCAAGTGCGTTTTTTATAATTCAAATATATGAAATTTGATCTTAGGTTTTAGAAATCATACAACTATTTTAATTTTGTTTAAGGAGAGAAATTTGGGCGATTGCACATACTCAGTGGGACTTGCTGTGGTTCTGATTGAAGATTTGGTCGACATATGCAAGCCAGGCGATCAAGTTAATATAACGTAAGTCAATTTTGCGTCTACATCTGTATGAATTGTTGCAATAAATTTATTTCAAACACTTTCTTCAGGGGAGTTATTATAAGAAGGTGGAAAAATCTTGCAGCGGGTAAAAGAGCAGAAGCAACAACCATGCTGTTGGCTAACAATATTGTGGTGCAACAAAAAACATCCAAACCAATGTCATCGGTCAAAGACATAGAGGAACTGTTTAAAAATTATTGGAAAACTTATGAAGAAAGTCCATTAATTGGGAGAGATAACATTCTAGCTTCCATTTGTCCTCAAGTAATGATATTTTGTTCTAAACAAAAAACAAGGCTTTGATAACTTGGAATCTTAACAAACGATTTTAGATAACGATTTGAATGTACGATTTTCTAGTTATGTGGAATGTACAAACTGAAATTAGCATTAGCTGTTATCCTCGCCGGAGGAGTTGCAAAAACTTCAGATACAGGTGTGTGTGTGTGTGTGTGTGTGTGTGTATGTGTGTGTGTGTGTGTGCTTACATATCATATTAAATATGATAAATAAACGTATACAAATTAAATATTGTAAATTATAAATTAGGTACAAGAGTACGAGGTGAACCACACATGTTATTGGTCGGAGATCCCGGAACAGGCAAATCACAAATCCTACGTACGGCTTCAAGATTAGCCTCACGTTCTGTGCAAACCACAGGCATAGGTTCAACTGCCGCTGGTTTAACAGCAGCAGCTGTTAAAGTAAAATAAAAAAAAAAAATAACAGAATTTGATACAAATTAAATTAAACGTCTAAAATATATAGAATTAACTACAATTTTATTTCATGATAGGACTCAGATGGCTGGCACTTGGAAGCTGGAGCACTCGTGTTAGCCGACGGGGGTGTTTGTTGTATCGATGAATTTACAACAATGAGCCAACATGATCTAGCTTCAGTTCACGAAGCAATGGAACAGCAAACGATCTCGATTGCGAAAGCAGGCTTGATGACAACCCTGAATTCTCGATGCACCGTGATCGCTGCCATAAATCCCGTTGGTGGTCGGTTCGTTGATGGCAAAGAAATTGAAACGAGGATCGGAAAGCCGCTGATGTCACGATTCGATTTGATATTCTATCTAAAAGACGGCAGAAACAAAGAATGGGATAGGATTATGGCTTTGCATATATTGAAAGCTGCCTATGAAAATGTTGACGATAAATTGTAGTCGGACTTTCTTTCATTCTTCTTCTTCTTTTCAAACTACAATTTCAACACACCAATTCTTTTCTTCCAGAAACAATTCGGACCACACGAAGAACATTTGGGATTTGAATAATCACTGGGAGGAAGACGTGCTTCGCGAATATTTATCGTTCATACATTCTTTGAAGCCACAACTAACTGGTAGTGCAAAATTGATCTTGCGTACTGTGTTTCTCAAATACCGTGCTGATGATAGAATTGCACCGGAAAGAAAGACAGTCCGCCTTCTAGACAGTTTGATTAGGTAAAAATGTTGTTTTTTTATTCTACAAGAAGATTATTACAAACATTATTTATTTTATATTCCAAATAGACTAGCAGAAGGTCATGCTCGACTTATGTTCAGATCAAAGGTCTTAGTTATGGATGCAATTGTAGCTGTGGATTTGGTCGACAGCGTGGAAATTTTTGATGATAATATTGGGTGTCCCTTTCCATTAAATCCTACGGAATTCTACTTAGAAATCGGTAAATACGCATGTTTTAAAAGATGCCATAACTTTTTGGCTATCAAATGATTAAATGTTATATATTTCAGGCTCACGAATTTTGAGGAAATTGCGATTAGAGACATTGATCGGAGATTTGTGACTTGAATGATTGGTACTATCTGAGGTAGTATACTAAAATTGATTCAAGTGTTGCTTTAATGGAACGAATAATAATTTATTAAAAGTCTAAAACATTAGCATGTACATAATTGAAAAGTTGCTTATGTGTATACATGACGATTTTCATAACTATAACACAATGTAACAAACTATTGTCGTCGCTTCAGTATAAGTGTCATAAGTAAAAATATGTTGTATATAAATTTTATAAACGAAATGTGAATCGCATAGATGTACAATATAGGTGCTTTCATAGTGTAAAATTTTATTTACCGAGCACAAAAGTTAAAAACAGATGCAACAAAATTGATCATCTGGGAATTTCGAACATTTTTGTTCATTCCTCAAACATTCAAATTATCGTGCTAAAGAATTATACTTGTATAAATATTACTATAATTTAATAAAGCAATGTATGTTTAAAACTTGAGACCACAGTCTTTATTTGGGTGTTTATAGTGTTTATGTTATTATTTTTTGTGCTAATAAACGAAAAATATTCTTAATCATAGACTTTTTTGTAAATAAAAACAATGATAACGTAGGACTTGATACCTACAATCAAGTAGGACTTCAGTAAAGTAAATATAGTTTTAAAATTAAAAAAGTTTAAAATAAATAAATCTTTGTTTGGCCGTCTAAAATGTTACTTTAAAATTACTTCGAACGCAAGAATGACTGTTATTACATTATTCTTTTCACATACAGTACAGTTAATACTTATATATACAACAAAATCGGAAAAAACTTGTTTCAAGAAACGCAAATTGTAACATTAAAATTTGTCATCGATAATATCCATCATTTATCTGTAACAATGAATCAGATTTCGTATATAATTTATTTATATATATATATTTATATATATATATATATATATTTATTTATATATATATATTTATATATATATATATATTTATTTATATATATATATATTTATATATATATATATATATATTTATTTATATATATATATATTTATAATATTTGTTTCATATGGAAATGATATAACTGCAATGATCTTATCAGTATTGATTTAGTAGCGTGGCTGGCCAGCGGCCTGAGACATTTGGGTGCGAATGGCGTTAGCTGCAACATTGCTGGCTGCATTTTGTACATGCTCATTTCCAAGAAAAGTTGTAGCAAATTCTTGTTGAGCTTTCTGCATACTCGCGTCGGTGTTACGATACATTCTGTGTACCTATAAACCCACAGGTTTTGTTTTAAAATTGCAATTGTCTGCATCGAAACAAAAATAAAGAAAATAAAAAAAAAAACACACTTACTTTTGTTAGTAAGAGAAAATCAGCAACAGCTGCTGTAATATACGCTGTTGACACCAGCAACATTACAATGCCCATAAAAGTGCCTTTCCCAGATCCGTTGCTGAATGCTGTTTTTACTTGGAAAATGCCACTGATAAAAAATAATAATAAGTACAATGAGTATCTTACGTGACTGATTATTATAATCTAAAATTAAAAAAAAAGACAAAGAAAATTATAAATGAAAATGTTTACCATGTACCGGTTCCAGTAACGCCGAGACTTTGAATAGATGTTACAACAAATTGGAAAAAGAAGACGAAGAAAAAGACCATGAAATTGATAGAACTATCGTTCCTGTTATAAAAATGAAAAACAGAATTAATTAATGTTCGTTTGATAAAATTTTGAGCTTGTTTCACATACATACTTGAATGCTTTGTACACCGGTCGATACCAACACAAGAAAGAAAACGGCGTGAAAAGTATAAGGTAAAGTACACCTAGACCGAATATTTCAAAAACTCCAAATGTTATAAAGTAAAGGAATCCTCCGAAGGCATTTAGCATAAGTACTAAGCCGTGGACTGAAAGAAACAACGCGCTATCAATTTTTTCATGTCATTGAATCTCAATGATGACATCAATACCGAAACGGAACATGATACGTACACATCCATAAGTAATAAAGTTGTCTAACAATTTTTTGGAATTCAGTGTGGATCTCACAGTCGATATCTTGATAAAAACAAGGTTGGAAACAACACTTGTCCGGCAATGGAGGCCAATTGTTTCTCCTGGCTAAAAATAAAAATACCAATTTCCAACTAATAAACTCTAATTTTGAACAATTAACAATTGAATCAACTTTATTTTCTTTTTTACCATAAAATGAAGGACTTTGCATGTCGCCTCCCATTTTTGAAGGATCAACATTTTGCTGTAACAAACAAAATCACATTGTCCTAGATAACTACATTCAAAAGAATATGTCAAATTGTTATATTGTTATTTACAGGAGTTGTTGGTGAAAATGTTGCCGACGATGATGTTTGTGTCGGTTGGAAATTTCGCGGGAAAGACGAAGGGGTAGCTTCCCTGTTAGTGGATGGAAGAGTGGCAGGTTGTTGAGTTGCTCCGATGCCACCATATGCCGGTGGATTCGCCGTTCGTACTGGCGGTGCAATTTGTGAACTCTGGTTGAACGGTACTTGATTTTCAATCACTGCTCTCGTTACAGTCGCCTGCGGAGGATCACGTACCGGAGGATTCTGCAAGCGTTTATTCAAAATCAATTTCCATGTTAAAACAACAACTAAATAAATAAAGTTGCCACTAGAAATCGATTCGTAGCAATCGACATAAACATCAACAAATGAAATGAAATTAGAAAACAAGAGCAAATCAAAAATGTTGTATAACAATAACGATGGACATTTGTTGCAGTCAGAAGAGATTTAAAAACAAGAAACATTGAGCTTGTACAATGATAACAAAGATAGATAAAAACTTGCCGAGAAAGGATCATCCGATGGGTCCCCGAAGGGATTTTCATCAAACCCAGACATGCCTTTCCACTCCTACGCAGTCCGGAGTTGTTTTCACAATTTATTTTATCTTTTGCACCCACTTGAGTTTTCACTGACAACCGCGACGATTCATAACTTCACGTGTATGCAAAATTCATTTAACAAATACTCCCTCCGTGTTTCTATACAAATGGTTTGGGTTACGGTTTGACGCAGCCGTCAGTTCCGTGAAAACAGACCCCCCGATATCTAAACTACGCGAGCAGTACAGAAGATAGTGTGTGTGTGTGTGTGTGTGTGTGCACACTTTGTGCGGCAAAAAAAACGGACTTGAAACCAAACCAAAATTCAATAGAAAAACAAAACTGATTACACAGTGTTGCGTTCTGTTTTGAGTAATTATAGATAATTGACAAAAAAAAAAAAATGAGATAGTGCAGTATCAATTTGTCATCGATGTGTTTCTTCAAGTTTGGATGCGCGCGCAGCCGACGGACTCCCACGGATGAAATATGAAGAGCAATAGCTGAACAGCTGTTTTGTTGGTTGTTGGATGACAGGAAAGTTTGTCGGATAAATGAATGATTTATCCAAACTCGCAAAACTTAAATGTTATCGCGAATATTCCGTGGAGAGAACGAGAATGCCGCTGTTAAACGAAAACGACAGATCGACACATTGAAAATTTTTAACGACAAGTGAGTATGCTTTTCAAACTTTTTAACCTCATTTTAACATCAACTGTACACATCTTTGTTAGTGTTTTATTGAAACATTTGTCCGACGAGGTATTGTTGTGATTCGTTTAAAAAGTTGCTATTTTTTTAGTACAATCTCTTTGTATACGAGTTTTGCAGATTTTTAACTTATCGTTAGTCACTCGATAAGTGAGTCACGAGATCTCAAAAAGGCTCTTTTGACTCGCGCGCACAATCACAATGACGAATTGGATTCGATTCAGTGACAATTAATTTCATTGACAATGTTTGTTATTTGAAACAGCGTTTTAGAGTTAAGAGAAGATGTTGAGTATCAAGTACAATTTGATGCTGGGGACACACGAATGGCTATCATGGTATCGCTATCCGCCGAGTTTCCATTGGAAAAGCCAGTTTTGCGAGTTTGCCCACCAGTAATTCATCGTTGGTGTAACGAACATAGCGAAATTGTCAGTGCTCCTGGATTACTGAATGTAAGTTGACGACAATTGTATAGCAACTTGTTCAGTTTTGTTTGAATTAATTTTGGATCCTTTTTTTTTTTTTTTTTTTTTTTTTTTTTTTTTTTTTTTTTTTTTTTTTTTTTTTTTTGATCTCGGTAGAGTTGTACAGGCGATTATACGTGAATTCACTCGAAATCCTCCAGAGCTGCTCGATGATAATTCACCTGTATCAAATCTTCAACACGTAGGTTGGTATATTAGTAAATAAAACGTTAGCAAACGAAGTGAGGAAACAAGATGGTTGATTTGTATTATTTTAATTTGATTTAAGATTTGGCAGGAAGATCCTCACCGTCCTATCCCTTACAATGTTACGAGCTGCCATCGACGTCTTTCAATTTGTATTACAATTCTCAGTATCCACAAAACCAGTTCTCGATGACCAATACAAATGCTTCTGTCTACAATTACAATTACACCAACTCGAGCGACAAGTCATTTGTCAGCAACTGTTCAACGATTCTTCACAACGCCAATCCGGTGCAATATTCGTCAAGTCCTTGTGGTGGTGGTGGTGGTGGTGGTGGTGGTGGTGGTGGTGCTGCTGCTGCTGCTGCTGCTGCCGTCACAACCTACACGAATTATCCAGCAGCTGCGGGTCAATTGAAACCTGACGATTTGTTTCCACAATTAGAAAAGCTATCGATTGAACAATTGAAAGTTTTGAACGATAGTGAGGACAGACTTGACCAGTATGTGCGAAATCATCCAAAGCTTGAAGATTTTGACACAGCTATCGAAGATGCTATTGACTGGGTTGAAAAAACTGCTTGTAAGTGGAAAATGACTTTTTTTTATTAGTTTTAAAATATTTGTGATTTAATAAATGATAAAATTGTTACGATTCGATTTGTAGCATCTAATTTAGCCAAAGAAGAAGAGCTGAAACAACTGAAATCAGAAGTAGCGGAGAAAGTGGAAACCGTGCAAAGGTTGAAGAGTCGTTATGACGAATTGAGCCAGCAGTATAATAAATTGTCGGAGACGTTTGCCCCGGACCACATAAAGGAATGTTTGAAACGCGCAGCGGACAAGAGTCATGAGCTGAGCGAGAAGATAGCGGACGACTTTTTGAATGGCAAGATCGACGTGGAGCGATTTCTCAGCAGTTACATCGAATGTCGAAAGTTGGGCCAGGCGCGAAGAACAAAGGAGGAGAAGCTTGCGCACCAGCTAAACGAACTCAAACGAGCTGGTTATTGAGTGTAGTGTCGATCAAAGTGTAAATAATATATAATAATGTTTAATTTAATGGGCGTCAATTTTCGATTTGAATTTACAAGCTGTCACGATATAAGTGAACAAAAGAATGAAGAGAACGCGGACTATCATTCCAGCATAGATTAATGTTTGGACACTCTTATTTGTACCGTTTTATGAATCGTTGCGCCTGCTGATGTGTGGACTCTCACTTTTTTACTACAAATCAATAATGAGTACCAATGTAAATAATTCAAACACAAGTTATCTGTCGAGTCAAGTTTTGAATGTCTGTCACTCAATGATCCGCGCGTTTAGCTATTCAATGTTCCTTCTGTACTTTTAATTGTAAGCGCATATTCTACATATCTTTGCTAAATGTACAGGCTTTGTATAGACAATACTTACGGCTTTCGCGAGCCATTTTGATGCAACATATTTTTCCAAGTTGTTGTTAATGCTGCGTTAAACTAAAAAAGTGTCTTTTTTTTTTTTTTAATCATTTATCCTTGCAATTATAAAAAAGTTTGGCTGATATCATTCATGATGCATTTGATAAAGGTTCATCACAAAGTTTTATATAAAATAATATAATTTGCCTCGTATTTGAAAAAGAAGTCTTTCTGAGAAAGCTGTGGTTATAATGCGTAGAAAAACTGCAAAAGAGCTGTGTGCACTAATTGTACAAAATACATTTTTTAATACCACTGAAACCTCTATTCATTCAACAAGTACTTCATAGCTTTAAGCAAACATGATTTCACTCGTTCTTAATACTATTGGCAAGGTTGTTCTTTCTTTCAATGAATATATACGCTTTATAACACCAATAAAAATGTATATAATTTATAAAAAGATTCATATACGAATATTTTATTACAAAGAACAATTGTATCAACATACCAAAAACTATGCTCATATTACTCAATTACAGACACATAATTGTCATTGAAAAAATGTTGTCTAGTTTACTCAACATTAGTTACATGCAACTATATTTACAATACAGTTTATTTGGAAGCATCCGAAATTTCCGATGTTTCTGAAGCAGACTATAAATTTGTTAAATGCATTTTTCTGCCGAGTATAAAAATATCCAAGTATATTCCTTTTTCTGTTACGCGTAAGTTTATTGCGCTCTTGTGCTGTTGATGATGAACCATCTGTTTATTTATCCCCTCGATATGTTATTTGAATTTTATTTGACTTGACTTGGGCTTATCTTCCGTTTCAAGGATCGACGAAGGATATCATAATATAACGCGTTCCTGACGTGACCTTTAAGCCCTCGTGATAATGAGTCAATCGGCCCGGGTGCATTAACATCCACCCAATTTTAGTGTCCGTGACGGAACAGTTGTAACGAAGAAATCGACATCCGCCTCCTTCGTAATCGATGCCCGCACGGTTCAGTGCGATATTAATGGTGTAAGTCGAACTGTCATGATGTGGTCTCAAAGACGGCTGCTCGTCTGGCTTGTATCGTACAACGAAGTTCATCAATGACCTCGGAGGCTGATGGAAAATTAAATAATCAGCCAGGAATTTAAAAAGTACATCATATACAAATAAGAACAAATTAATGTAAAATGTTCGAGATTCCATAGGTGAGTTGGTGGTACCAAAATTACGCAGACGAATCGGTTAATATACTGGTGCAGCAAACAATTTTAACTCTACTTGTGGTATGTTAAATGAAGTAGGTGTGTTTTTTTGTTTTTCTCAACGCTTACATAATCATAATATCCATCAAAAACGCGCTGTTGCAAAGGGTTGACGTAGTGTTTAAGAAATTGCAACCAAGTTTCATCAAGATCGACTTGGGTCATGTGAATATCACGCGTGGGTACAGCCTCGTAACCACCTTCAAGGCGCGAGTCCTAAAAAAATGGGCGTTGAACAATTAAATGATACTGAATCTTACGTCATGAAAATATCCGATGAAGACAGTTTCCTGCAAGGGCTTGACGTATTCCCTCAAGAAATACAGCCACTGCGCCTCGAGGCCCACTTGATTCAAGTGGATGTCCCGGGTTGGTACGTTCTCGTAGCCACCCGATAATCTAAGATCCTGTGTCAATTAAACTCGTTTAGTTTTTAGTCCTAGTAAAATTAAATTCTAATCAGATCTGTCTGTTTACAAATCTCTGATTGTATAAATGTTTTACCATGTTCGATCCATCGGACCACTTGCCAAAAGCTTCCATGATAGCTATAAATTCTACGGTGAACCTGGTGCTTACTATTGGAAACCAGTAGACATCAGGACATGGCTAAAAATGACAAAACATTTATGATTATTATTCCATCACAATCAATCAAACATCATTGATCTGATAAGAACCTGCATGGGTTTAATATCTTTGTCCAAATTCTTGGAATAATTCTCGTGCAAATATCGTTTCTCCCAGTCGATCTTGTTGTCAAAAAGTTGGTACATGTCCGGATAAGTACGACTGGTATCAAAGTTGTCCGAATTGACAAGGTGGCCGAACTCCAACCTGTTGCTCACGTACATGAACAAGTCCCTCTGTCTGTTGTGGTAGGCAAAGGACATCTCTGGATCGAGGCTGTCCTGATCCTGACTACTGTAGATCGGTCGCGTCTCCTTGTTTCTGATAATAGTTGCATTGATGAGGTAACAAACACTGATGTACGGCACATTCCAAAGACCCCTGAAAAGAAGAAGAACAACAACAAAAAATAACAACGAAAATGATAACGACACTGTGTCTCTCTCGCGATGGCGCGTACGGTGTAAAGCGCGCGTGTCTTTTTTAAACAGGTCATCATTTAATGTTTTGACATGAGTGTGTGTGTGGTGCGATGATTGGCCCTTGTGAGAGTGTATACGTAAATGGTTTAGATATAATTATCCAATTGAGATTGATAACTCTCTCTCTCTCTCTCTCACTCGTCGCATCGCGCGTTTCCATCTCGAATAGCCCATTCATATTTTAGGCTGACAAGAACGCTCGCCTCTGTGTCACAGTTAAAGTCAAGTAACCTTCCGACCAAGCGATATCATCTTGGTAATGTTGTATGAATGGAATCAAATTGTAAAAAAAAATCGAACCTAAATCTATCGGATCGTGTGATGTTGTGTTTGATCGGATTTTCCAGATGAAATGAGGAAATGTTGGAACGTTTGGCTGTTTGTCTTATTGACATCAATCAATTTGCTGGTTGTCGACGCGGCTAAAGGTGGCGGTGGCGGTAGAAGTGGAAGGAGAGGCGGCGGCAGAGGAAGGATATTCGGCTCGAGTATACCCATCCTGATACCTCATCGCAACCCTGCCAGCACCAACTATTATGAACACAAAGATGTAAGTCTTTAAAATGAGATCATTATTTTGTCCAGTCAATGGTGAACCAAAATTGCATATATTTCATCTTCCACAGGGAGCCAAGATTACAAAAGCATCGCACTTTGAACTCGACTACATGCTTGGTAGAAAAATCACCTTCTTCTGCATGGCTAAAGGGATCCCGAGGCCAGAAGTCACTTGGTTTAAAGACGGCGTCGAGCTATATTATCACAAGTTCTTTCAGGTTGAGTGTGCAACAGGTTATCTATATGAATAGATTTCGTGAGTTGATAAAATGTGACTGCAATTGTTTTGTTAGGTACACGAGTGGCCAAGCGGAAACGACACGATGAAATCAAAGATGGAGATTGACCCTGCGACTCAGAAAGATGCCGGCTATTACGAGTGCCAAGCTGATAACCAGTATGCCGTTGACAGACGTGGCTTCAGAACGGATTACGTGGTGTTTTCATACTAGTGCTAAAATGTAGATCAAATTTCTTAACATCCATGAGAAAAGTCAATCACCTTGATTGTCTCTGTAACGAACAAGACAGTGACAATTAAACCATTTGTGCAACAGGTACCTGATGATGAGAGTCAGTTGTTTTACAATTATATTATAGACAGAACTAATGAAGCTCTGAATAAACATATATTTTAAACAATTGCGTTGTATTTCAATGAAGGGTCACCTTTCAATTTTGATGGTCGTAAAATTTCAATCTCAACTCAATTGAAATGATTATTTGATGAAAAAATCATTTATATCCATATTATATATACATATATACATACACATGTATATATATATATATATATATATATATATATATATATATATATATATATATAATACGTGTCCCCTAGATCCGCTGTTATGAACCAATTGATCTTGGAAAGGGTAACATATACCAGATACAAGGTCCCATATTTCTTTTTATCAATTTGAGAACCTTGATATTGCCCATTCTCTGATCACAAAATTGATTCCCACAATATATGAAATTTTTTCTCTATCAAAATACGAGATAATTATAAATAACAAAACCATATACATATTTTGTTTGGCAAATTAAACCGCTTCTTCAATTTGACTATAATTTTGTTGTTATTCCTTGATTGTTGATTTCTCTAATAGTTTAATTTTCTAACCAGATGCACCATTAACTTTGATTAACAATGAACAAAAATTGAAGAGAATAGCAGTGTAAAAGAATCATTTTTGCATGTTACAAGTCGGTGGTGGTGGTGGTGGTGGTAATATATATGTGTGTTATTGTGACTATTTAGCTAACAGTCTCTGTTATAAGTATGTAATAGATAGGATAGAAGAGGAGAGAGAGGACAACTAGGGGAGCATCGAATAGATGCTTGACTGATACGCCAAAGTTCCGTGTCATCGTGGTGCTGCCCGGTGTGTGTGCAACTCGCTCTTTAATTAGTTGACGAACGCAATTAACTTCGCATCTTGAATCAAGCACGAAGGTTAATTGTACGCAAAAATTAACAATTCCAACTATCTCGTCTACGAGCTTTCTTTTTTTCCATCGTAACGTAATAATATTGATGTAATGATTAACTAGATCATGTCACGCGCCGCCACATTGCTCCTCGTAGTTGTTCTGCTTCTGCTGGGTAGTCGGGAGATTTACGGAAGAAGAGGCAGAGGTCGAGGCAGGAGCAAGTCGAGGGTACAGATAGGTTTGCCAATTACGGGAAAATACAGGGACCCTGAGAGTGACCAATATTACAACAATCAGCACGTAAGTTGAAAATAACTTGACGCAAATTGAAAAATCAAAAAAAAAAAAAAAAAAAAAAAAAGTGCAAAAATTATTCTCGCTTCGCATTTCGATCTTGAGTACGTTCTGGGACACAAAATAGCTTTCTTGTGCGTTGCCAGAGGTACCCCGCGACCTCACATCACATGGTACAAAGACGGCAATGAGATCTACACCCATCTTTATCTTCACGTTAGTAGGACTTTGTTACATCTCTTTGTATCCCCAACGTCCTACAAAATTGTTCTCTAATCATTTCAGGTACACGAATGGCAATACGGAGCTGACAAAGTCAAGTCGAAACTGGAAATCGATCCTGCCACTCAGATGGACGCTGGAGTTTACGAATGCACGGCCGATAACATGTACAGCATTGACCGCAAGTCTTTCAAGACTGACTTCTCCATTGCATTTGATTAGACTCGACCATAGAAACCGCTATGTATCCCTACTTTATATCGCATTGTACGATTTGATATAAGTGCGTCTTGTTTTATACACATTCATTATGAGAAAGATAAAAAAATGGGGAAAAGTAACTTGATGCTAGATGAACAAAATAAAAGAATCCAACTGTTGACTTTTGATTTACCTTCGTTCATTGTTTATAATCTGCATGTAATCCGAGCTTCGAGCGTAAAAACCGTCGTCGGTGATGGCACCCCAGAAATTGCTCCAGGCTTTCAGAGGCCGCACCAGCAACGGTGCAACGATGCTTCTTTGCTGTTCAATCAAAAGTGAGAGCGTATGCTTGTTGTCGAGGTGCGCTTCAGAATCGACTGAAAAATAGTAGTCGCAATCCTTCTGCACGCAGTAATCCCTGAGAATAAAAATTAACAAACAATTATATTTTATAAAGATTAAAATCATACTCTAAAGTTGAAATTCAAATTAAATACTGATATAATTAAAAAATCTGCTCAAATGTTGTCTTTTCAATAAACTTTAAATCAGGTTTTTTTACATCGCCAAATTTCTTGCAGTAACTTCGTCGATGTCATCCTCGGAAAGAATCTTCTTGACTCCACGATATTGTTCGCTGTGTTTTTTCAAGTAATCATCCACCAGCTGCTCATGGTAAGCGATGTGGTTGTGAAGAAAGAGGTAGAGTCTTGATTTCGGGTACTTGAGGTTGTCGATTTTATCAAAAAATTCCTCAAGGAAAGCGGTTGGTTTTTCAATGAACACAGCCAGAACGACCGTTGGGTAAACGTCATCATTATCATCCGATGGTAGTTCAATCGTGTTGTCCCAGCAACTCAGACAGCCTTCCTCCTGACTCCAAGATTTGGCCAGATAATTGCCAAGATAATTTAATACAGTCTTGCTACGACCGTTGCCATGAATAATCAGAGGCACTGTGTTGTGCACGGTGTTTTGGAGATAGGCATCGTTGCCTTTGAAACGTAACTCGACGTCCCCTGAAATTGACAAACATCTGATTGACCGTTTTTTTTTTTCTTCGATTTATGAATTGGTTTCAAGATTTATGATCATACTTACCAACAGTTCCATAAAGATTTTCAAAAATCTGTGACTTGTGGTCCAGCTTGATAAAGTACTTTTCGCGTAGTTCCGGGTTTAGGTAGATTTTTGTATAAAACAACTGATCGTCATCATCGTCTTTGATTGAACTTGTCGTCACAATTGAGTACACCTCTTTAGCGTACCCAATGAATCCACCCGAGTTAAGGTACCGTTTTCCCCTCGACAGGGGCGGATACTGCGGGATCAGGGATCTGTCAGGCCAACAATACTCCTCGGCAGAAAAGACTACTCTCGCATCAAAAGTCTTGAATTGTTTAACTATGTCTTCTATAGAGCCAGCAAAAATGACGTCGTAGCTGAAAAGAATTAAATTGAATTAAACTATTCAAGTAAACAAAATTATTGTGTACAATTGCTATTTTATTACGTACTCACCAGTCAGTAAAAATAATTATTGTGTCTTCATCATCTTTATATTTCTCAAGTGCTTCTTTTAAAAGATTCACTTTCTGTCCTCCTCCGACAGTTTTTTGTATGTTGCCTCCGGTCCATGATTTACCCAGTCCAATTACATTGACCTTATCCCTGAAGTCATTGACTTCTGTGGATCGAATATATCTCTTGTAACCGTCCGTTTCATTAGTTGCTACTGTAAAGACCACAACATCTGAAAGAGAAAATAAAAAACGTTATAATATAAATGTAAAAAAAATTGTAATATAACAGGGAATACAAGTGATTGTGTCACATAAGCAAAATTTCTTATTTAAACTTGAGCAAAACCGCAAGTCCACTGCTCATACTTGGCAAATTGGTGTTACGTATAAGTAACGACGTTATAAATGCGCCTCACTCAAACTGTTATAAATATGTCTCAGACAAACCAATTAGTGTATGAAAACGTGTGCTATATTTAATGTCTTTTTTTTTTTTCTATAATCAAACAACTTTTGTTCTTACTTTAGATTTTTTTAAAACAATTTTTTTGATCCCCATGTGAAGGAAGCATAAACCGATAGGCGTTTTTTATGATTTTGTAGCTATAATTAGAACTGGAGATTAAAAATAAACCTCATGGGGAATTGATTCTCAAACACATTGTCAATGCGAAAAAATGACCAAATTATTCACAATATCATTATCGCGATATAAATTAACGATAAAATGTTTCTCATATATATATATATATATATTTATATATATATTTATATATATATATATATATATATATATATACTTACATATGTACATACACACATCTCATTATTCGGTTTAAAGATAATTTAAAAGCTGTCATCAAGAAGATAACAAAATTATTTTAACATTGATGCTGGTAAATGATTAATTAAGAAAATATTTAATGACATTATTTACCCTGATTTTCGGATGTGAGTGCAGATGCAGAATAAAAAGCGCAAATGATAAATGACCGGCACAAAAAATTGAGTCTCATCGTGTGGAGGAACAAACTAGATATGAAGTCGGAAGGACAGTGATTAGACAAACATTGAGCCCCCGTTGAGTTCAGATCTTTACTGGCGATAGAAAAAGCCGAGTATCTTGGTTCTGAGAGAGCGATCGCACACCCACGCGCTCCCGCGTCTCTACTGCACGAACGAAAAACATCCGTTAATTGGGCAATTCATCTTTTTCGTAGAAAACAGAGCGTTGATGTAACTGCTTTAATAAAGCACATCACAATGTCAACGTATTATATTTTTTTCAAAGCGAAGAAAGGTTGGCAAGTGGCAAAGTTGCTATATGTGTGCGTTGTTGCACATGCACTGGCGGCGCTTATTTTGACATATAGCGCGAAATATGAAATAGAAGGATAAACACAAAAATGAGATATCAATATTCAACATTTTTTATTTCTATGTTTGAATAAATATAACCAGTTTAATATAATGACTCAGTCATTGAGATTACAATAAAGCTGATCATTGACTTTATAATAATGTTCAAAAACATATGATTTTGAAGAAATTTTGTACATATTGAGACTGAAAAGAAAAAACGTGAAGATATTGTGTTGATTCATCACAAAACTCATTACAAAAACGACATTGATTCTTTTTTTGAATCATTACCCACACCCCTCCTCGATTGCGCATGCTTCGAGATAAAGAGGGCAGTAACATCAAACTTGGCAAAGAGACGCTACACCACCGCATCTCTCGATTCATATTAAAATTTAAACATAATCTGTTTAATGCTAATTGCACCTTTTTTATGAATTATGAGCGTAATCGACAGATAGAGAGCAATATAGTAATTACTACATCGTTTGACACCTGTTAAATTTCTCATTTTCATTTTTTGTAACAAATCAATTTAAAGTTGTTTTTTTTTTTTTTTTTTTTCATTTCTGTCTTTAATTCAAAAATAAGATACGGATATTACCATTATTGACAATTTGACACCTGTCAATATCCAAAGTTGTATCAATTGCGTCATGACAAGAAAGACTAATATTGTTCCGCCTGATATAACTATCTCCGAGAGGATCGTTGTTGCACTTTTTAGAATAATCATTAACTTGATTATCCGCAGACACACAACTCATCGCCATCGATGAAAATAATACAAGGACCATCATGATCCGACCGATACCCATCTCTCTAATACCGTGTAGCATGCAACCTAATCAAGATCGAACTAAACTCTGGTATACCAAAAAATTGGACTTTTATATCCTCGTGCTGAGAAAGTGGGAAAGTTTTGAACCATTTTACATCATCTCGTTGTCGAGACAAAAAGAGTCCGCATCAACTTCCGAGTTGGTTTTTATTTACACGCTCTCTTGCCTCATTGTTCATGCTTTTTGTCAGCAGTTCACCATTGATTGGTCACAACTCGAGTCGGAAAACAAAAATCATTTTTTCATCTCTCTCTCTCTCCCCAAATTAACCGTTATGTAATTATTTGTTTTATAACTGAGCATTAATCTCAAGAATTGATTCCATCTAATCTTATTTTATCCCAACTTCCGGTAAAGACTGTGATAAATTTCTCAAAAACAATTTCCATGATTGGAATCGCTAATTTTCAAGGTCAAATCAAATGAAAAAAAAGACGTACTTGCAAAAAAGTATCTATAAAAGAAGAGAACTAATTAAGTTACAAACAGAAGCAGCAGAACCAAGAGATAATGCTGAACAAATGGGATTGAACGCTGATCTAATATGATTACTAGGGCAGTAGTCGCTACTGAGGCTTCTTTCGCGTTTTGACGGAAATCAGTAGACGCTGATGCTCTAACGTTGCTCAACAGCTTCAGTCAACTTGAACGCGTTTTGTTGTTGTTGAATTATTGTTATTGTTTTTGAATATAAAAATTTGAAACGATGGGAAAGGACGACCCGGAAACTGCGGCGCTAAAGAAGGAACTCGAGGATTTGATTAACAAGTGTCAGGTCGCCGTCGAGAATGATCAAATCTGAAAGAAAAAAACAAATGAATTTAAATAAGACGTTTCTATTGGTAAATTCTCTAAAAAATGACAAAAATAAAATATACTTTCAGGAGGATCAGAAGAAGCAACAGGACACAACATTGGAGCAAGCATGCGGCAGCATAGCGGATGCCCCGAAAGTAAAAATGTCGACGAAGAAGTTGCTCAAAGGTCACATCAACAAAGTCAACTCGGTACATTACAGTGGCGATAGCAGGTCCGTACTCAACATTTCTATAACTTTATTAAGATTGTACAATATGTATACTGTTACTTTCGGATTATTGTGCAGGCATTGTGTGACCGGTTCGCTCGACGGCAAACTTATCATCTGGGACTCGTGGACCGGAAACAAAGTACAGATCATCCCGTTGAGATCTGCATGGGTGATGTCTGTGGCCTTCGCTCCGTCTGGCAATTTCGTCGCCTGCGGTGGGATGGACAATATGTGCACCGTTTACGATGTTAACAATCGGGATGCGACAGGTTCCGCGAAAATAGTCAGAGAATTGCTGGGCTACGAAGGCTTCCTTTCATCTTGTCGATTTCTTGATGACTCGCATATCATCACTGGATCTGGAGATATGAAAATGTATGTATGATTAAAACTAAACAACATTCATAGTTGTTTCAATTATAATGTCAATTATAAATAATTATACTAATTACCAAAGTTGTATATGGGATCTGGAGGCCAACAAAAAAACAACAGATTTTGCTGCACACGCTGGGGATGTCGTGAGCATGAGTCTGGCTCCAGATGGAAACACCTACATCACTGGATCGGTCGACAGAACCTGCAAACTCTGGGACATAAGAGAAGTTACTGCAAAGCAAACATTTTTCGGCCACTCTGCGGATGTCAATTCTGTTTGTGTATGTTTCATTCTGTTCTTTTTTTGTCATTTCTCTCTCATCGTGTATATTATAATTTTGTTTTGTTTTTTGTTTTGTTTTGTTTGTTTGTTTGTTTGTTTGTTTGTTTGTTTGTTTGTTTGTTTGTTTTTTGTTTTCCACCAAATTATAGTATCACCCATCGGGAGGTGGATTTGCAACAGCATCTGAGGACAAGACGGCCAGACTTTGGGATTTACGGTCGGACCAACAGCTGGCCCAGTACAAGCCCCCAAATTCAAATCCAGGATTCACTTCTTGTGCGCTCTCATTTAGTGGAAGATACATATTTTGTGGCAGCGATGATAATTTCATCCATATTTGGGATACTCTTAAGACGACTTATAACGGTAAAGGAACATCGTATCTGTTTCGTTTATAGGTATTGCAACTCTTAGATCAATTTTTTTTATTTCATTTTAGGATCACTGAATGGCCACGAAAACAGAGTAACATCGATCTGCATGGCAGGAAACGGTATGGCTCTGGCTAGCTGCTCTTGGGATCAGAATGTTCGAATTTGGGTGTAAACAATGATAACTACTATGCTTGTGTCAGAATATAAGTTGAGCGATTTTTTGGTTTATTGAACATATTTCATATTTCGTAGTATATACAATGAATGTTCATTATATCTTTGCATAAGATAATTATTTACCTGACTTGTGTAATCATTTTCAATTCAATTCGCACCTTTTTATAAAATAATAGTTTCCCTTTTGAAGAACAATTGAAATTTAATATTTGAACTGTGTATTTGAATGATAAATAAAATATTAGTTGAATATTATTATTTTTTCTTTTCGTATCAGTGTTGTTCTGTGATCATACTGATTTTCATAGTAATTATATTCAATACAGCGCGCTGGTATCACGAATTACCCCTTCTTCATTAACTTCTCAACTACTGAGGGCGACTATAAGTCGATGCTCAAAAGAGCTTCAAAATATGAGATATTTTTCATCATTTTTCACATCTTATATAATTTTGATATTACGCTAACAACAAATCACTTTTTCATCAAAAGTTTGTATTATTTTATCTTTTTTTTTTTTTTTTTTTTTTTTTTTTTTTTTTTTTTTTTTTTTTTTTTTTTTTTTTTTTTTTTTTTTTTTTTTTTTTTTTTTTTTTTTTTGATAACAATAAAATTACATTGTATGTCATCTTTATTAATAATTAACAATTAAATGAATTCGCAATTTCATAAGATACTGAGACAATGTGTCAAATAAATTGTACAATCGGTGTAGGAAACGATTTTAAGTTTCATTGAATTTCATTTAATTCGAAATTTCAAAATTCAAAACTTGATTCGTTTAGAAACTTGAACGACACTATTTGCTAGTTTATTAACGATGAATTGCTTTCTATAAATTTAAATTATATTAAAATTGCGCGCAATTTTGTTGGTCAATGTAGATGGCGCTTCACTGGCATATCTATCCCTATGTGAGGAGTGCGTTCTCCATCAGCTGTTTTTAAAACAAACACATTGAAGGTGGCGTACTGAGCGGGGCTACTCCGGCTCTTTAGCCATTAGAGAAGAAGAAGAAGAAGAAGAAAACAAACACATGTGATAAAATAACAAACATTAATAATTGTTAAGAAAGTCCAAAACAACAACCAAAAATGGCACTGCGCGGCCCAGTGAGTATATTTAATTGTGAAATGTCGTTCATTTATTATGTCGACTGAGTTTGTTTGATTAATATCATTGCAGAGTATGTATCATTATGTTAAACCCAACCGGTGGACTTCAGGGGTTGGAGCTCAATTGCCAGAGGCATATAAAAAGTTTTGGAAAGAATGGAAGTTGACTGAACCTTCGCCAGTTCATTACATACCTAAAGAAGGCAAATATTGTCGCTATCCTAATGGACAAGTGTAAGCATTAAAAATATAAAATGTAAATAATGTTGAAATTGATTGATTTCTCATCTTCAAATTTTCTTCAGACATCCTGTGCAAAATCATCCCTTACCATTAAAGTATCCAAAAGAATTGGATAAAGGATTGTGGGGAGGTGAAGCCATAGTTCAAGGTTTTGTCAAAAAATCATACGATAGGAGGAGAGTTCCAAAGTTTTGGGTACCACAGTTGAAGAATTCTGTCGTGTACAGTGAAATTCTTAATAAGTATATGACGATGACCATAACTTACAGAACTCTTGACCTTATTCACAAACATTATGGCTTGGATCATTATATTCTGAAAGTAATAATGCATACATGATCAAATAATTGATTATATGATAAATAATATTAAAAAAAAAAAAAAAAAAATTTGAATTATTATTTTTAGACAGGTGCGATGGACCTGAGATCGTTGTTAGCATTGAAGTTGAAAAAAGAAATGTTGATTGCACTGCATGATAAAACTTTGTATCCCAATGATGCTGAAAAGCGCGAAAAAATTTTCGACAAATACAAGCATTATCTAAAAGGAGTAAGTATACCAGTAAGCTTACCAGATCAAATTAATTATCAATGAATAATTATTGCAATATTTTTATTTTCAAGTATACTCGTGAAGATTTGGAATGGTACGGTCTTACTTACGATGAAGCTGTATTAAAATTTTTGGGTGAAAAAGAAGAAAGTCAGGTGCCTCAACCAATGAAGCATATTTATCGACAAAAACTGATCGAAGAATTGGAATTAGAAAAACAAATGCAAGCAGAAGAAAAGGAAGAAGCAAGGTACATACAATGTAGTCAAGAAATATAACAAACTGACTTTATTTCTATATTAAAAATACTAAGCAACATTCATAATTATGTATTAAAAATACAATTCCTGTATATTTAGAATATAATATCATATAATTTTAATCTTTGCAGGAAGGAATCTTGGCTATCCAAGGTGAACCCGTTTTCGAGCTTGAAAACGGACTGAACATAGTACGGTTGTGTATGACAAATAAAAAACGTTGATAAGAACTGGGTCTTTTGGTTGTCATCTCTATTCAACACGTGTTAAAATTCAAAGATGGTGCACTTGAGGTATTGCACAAAGAAAATTTCATTATACACGATAGTAGTAGCTAAAACGCAGTCACAGCTGGTGTCAGTAAAGATCAGTTTTACAATATACAATCAATTGCAACATTCAACAAATCTCAACATTGTTAGTTTGTGTTTACTATGAACAGCAGCAGCATACTACGATACCGAACATTCTAAATCTTTGTCCTTTGGTAAACAATTGATCAAGGATGCAACAGCTCTGGTTATATATGTCATAGTTCCAAAACTGCCACTTGGTGCACTGTCGTAAAAATGCTGACAGACGTATGCAGCACCGCCGCAAAGTAATGTACCCATCGATGTTGTTTCTCGTTGTTGTTTTGGTTTTGCGCAACAAAGTGTAGCATCACCATCGATGTTCATCTGCAAAATATTTTATCTTTTATTTCATCCTCTGTTCATTTTTATTTAAAAATCTTAAAACATCTGAATCAAACAAAAATGATTGACGATCTTACTTGATCCTGTAAAAAAATAGCATTAGCCTTGTGCACCAGATGTTCGACAGCAATGATTCCTCCCAGAGAGGAAACGGCATTATATTCAGTAACAAGTGTGAGTACCATCAATGCTTCTACAACAAGTTGACGATACTCCGGTTGTGGAATTGTATTTAAAACCGTTTCAACTGCCAGAGCAAATTTAAGCTCTCCAGAAGTCATTTCTTGTGTTAAATTTTGGGGAAGGATGCGACCTTCGATAGCCAACCCTTGACACTGAAACAACAATTTCATAATATAATCATTTGGGGTGATTTCATTTTTATTATTCGTAACAATTTTCTATAAACACACACACACACACACACACACACACACACACACACACACACACACACACACACACACACACACACACCTTTTCCAGAACATGCCAAACTCTGGGATAAAAATCTCGGGGTACTCTGTTCAGAGCTCCGTCCAGTCGTCGTCTTCGCAACCACTGCCCTTGTCTGTCAGCCTCCGTTTCAGTACTATCGGTCTGATCAACAGAAAGTAATCCTCCAATTTGAGATTTCTGAAAAGAATATGCATTTTATTTTTCCCAAACTACGTTCGACATACTCTTCAACATAATTCTTTTATACTCTTTTTTTATTCACCTTACTAACTTTACTCGATTTACAACTTATTACGGAGAAATTTCCTCTACCAACTGAAAAAAACATATCAAATCATAATTTGTTGCAAATAATCTTTCTGAATGATATCTAACAACGTAAAAAGTTGATTCACCGCTGCTGATAGCAAACTCTTTGCCGCTCATAATGTGGTGCAAAAGATTTTTCATTTCAAAGGGAGACAAGTTGAGCAAATGTTCGGAAGCTTCCTCGCCGCTGCAGATCAAAGTCCTGGACAATTCGGTGGCCATGACCTGGATGATGAGACCGACTCTGAGTCGAAGCATCTCTAAAAATAATTGCGGCTCGGTTCGGATGAACATGGCCAGGTAGACCAATAGTTCCTGCGTAAGCATAGCTGTGGACTCGTCATCACCATATGCCTGATGTATTACAGAGCGCAGCTCGTTTTCCGGCAGTGGAGCAATAATCGTGTGCTCGTTGGCAGGTGGCATCCCGACTGTGACCTGCTTCTGACGTACGAGCAGATCCGTGACTGCCTTGGCTAGGTCCTCCACTCTCTTGCCTAGCATTCCTGCAGTGTGTCTCACAATGCCCCACATTTTTTGCTGGCACGCCTTTTCATACAGCCCTTTCAGAAGATCTTTTACTAACACACAATGCCCGTCCTCCAACATGCCTGTATTGAAGTAAAGACCTTGAGTATCCACCTAGAACAACCGTACAGATAATTATAATAATTTTACACTCATGATAATTAGGATATTGAAAAGGTTTTTTAAATTAAAATTCGCAAATTGAATCTCTCATATCAAACTACTAACCAGATACTGCAAAATGTCGCCCTGTTCTTCAAGGCTCTCGGTTTCCCTTAACATGGCCATCAACTCTTCTACTTCAGTATCAGCATACTGAGTCTCGTTCACTCGATATTTGTGCAACTTGTGTTTCCACGCAAAGGTATCCTCCATGGGCGAGGGGGTGCGATCTGATTGTGCTGGCTCAGTGGGGATAGTTTCGTTTGTTGTGTCAGTGATCTCAATGAAGGGATTGCCATTGCCCACCAGAGCGTTTGAGGATGATCGACGATCATCACCAGTCATACCCATACTTTCAGCTATAAAATCACGCGTCAATTAGCTAAGTATTTATTTGAACAAAAAAAAAAAAAAATTGCAAAGCTGCAATCATTTTCAACCAGATAAGTAATTCTACAGGTTTTAAAAAGGGAATATTGAAAACAAGGCGAAAGAAAGTAATATTTCGCAAATCAACTTACAATCGTCGGTATCGATAGGAGAGTTTGCTGCGGATACAATTAATATAACAGTTTTAAACACATTTTTTAGATTTGCATGCGAAAAACTGAACAAATGACACAGTGTGCCATTTCTTCATTAAGAATTTAATTATTAATACATTTATTTTAGGATATTAAGTGTTCAAGTTAATTATCGAATTTGCAAGTCAAACTTACGTTCCACTGCGATAGATCGGGTCTTTTTAATTGCTCCTTTGACGGACATCCTGCGACGAATATTTTTCGCGCTTCTTACAACTGCACGATCCAAAAGGCTTGTTCGGTAAGGGAAAGCTCGAACCAAATGCTCGTCAAGGTATTGCTGGACCTTTGAATTGATAAATGAAATTATAACTATGAATTATAATTGTTTCTTTTTGGAGGAAAAGATGATATCTTTCGAAACCTCGGGATTGAGTCTGTCGGGTCTGCCATCTTCTGCGCTTCCGAGAAAACTCAAATTTGTGATACAAGAAGTGCTGAGAAAGTCGTTGAGATTGCCCAAAGATACCCGGGTCCCGTTGATGTAACCGCTTTTTAATTTTTTCATTGTAGTTATCATGGCCAAAGGAATTTTTCCCTGATCTGAAAGTTCGTAAATTTGGTTTGTCAATTGTTTGATATTTGTTAGTTCCATAATATGAAAGTAAGAGAAAAAACATTTAACGAAGACATCGTAGAAGTATTATAAAGCAGCAAATAAAATTGATTCGAAAAGCAGATCTAAGTAATTACTGGCATACCTAAATGATTATGAGTAGCAACGATTGTTATGGTTGGCCTGCCAAGTATTTGTTTCCAGTTGATTGTCAGGAAGGACAAGTTGGTTGTGAAATTGTTGGCGAGGAGGGCTGCATCGTTTGTCATGTAGTACTCCTCCACATCAAAGTTCTATACATGCAACATATACGCCACCACGACATACACATTTTTTCATCTTCCCTTCGAACCATATATATATATATATATATATATATATATATTATATATATTATATATATATATATATATATATATATGTATATATATACTCGGAGAAAATAAACGCAACATCCTAAATTGGTCGAAAATTAAAAAATTTTCAAAGTGCTATAACTTCGACTATTTTCAACGAAAAAAATTCAAATTTTCGACCAATTTAGGGCGTTGCGTCCCCTCCCCCCCCCCTCCGTGTATATATATAAGTAAAACAAATATACCAATATAAGGGCAGATATTTCCTATGACAAGACCAACCTCAGAATTTATAACTTGTTAATGCAAATTTTGCGATACAAAATTTGTTTTCGAATCCGCTCTATCTTTACTTTGAAACGCAACATGCAATGTCTTTTGTTAGGAATGATAAAACACAGAAAGGAGGCTTTCAAGTTTTACAATTTTACTTCAAGTTGGAGCAAGTCGCGCCAGAGATCAGAGAATATATTACAGCGAATTGATTTTGAAACGTTGCTATTACCTAGGTGGATATTCTTGAGAGGCATGACCACTAGGGGACGGCCTAACATATTCTGCCAACTAGACTTCAAGAAATTAATTTCGCCTTTGAATATGTCTATCATGAGCTCATAGTCCGATGCGATGTAGAACCTGGTCATGTCTGTCAACTAAGATATGTTCAATGGTAACAACAGAGCCGATTTATTTGTGAAACAAGAGGGAAAACAGAGAGAAAAAAAAAATTACATATCAACCCGTTGTACAATACCTGTGGCGTGAATGCAAAAATTTTATCGTTCAACGAGTACAATTTGCTTGTGCTCAAAATTCCCACGTCTCGAGATTTTCTTCCAGACAAACCCAATTTTTTGTTCCTCCCTGATAATAGAAAAAGATATATTTTGACAATATACTTATTTGCATTAATATTCATACTCATTATTTACCTAAATAAGTATACAAGTGGCTTAAAACTTTAGCTGGTTGTACTTCAATTGGAGCAACCTGATCGATGGTTTGCACATGAATGTCATGCTGGGCTATTTTTTCGCGTATTTCATTATCTTCGGCAAGAATCACCACTTGAACAACAACGTCGGGCTTTTTTTCACTGCACAATCGTCGATTCAAAGGATCTAACTCGCCGACAGCCAAGTATCCCTGAAAAGCAATAAACTTTTCATACTACTCATCAAAGATTTGACGAATAATTGGAATGCTGAAAAAACAAAAACTACACCTCTTGAAGTAATTTGCCTAATATGTAAAGAGACTGAGCCCACATGAAAGGACACCTGCCTAATGGCAGTCTGTCCTGGGTGCCAGGTTCCGCGTACTCAGCAGCGACTTTTTCCGGTGCAACAGCGTACAATTCAGGAACCAATCTCATGCCATCATCAGGTCTGATCATTATCTCCTCTAAAAGTTTCGAGTATTCTGCAATCGCGTCTTTGTTTCCTTGGAAGCAATAGTCTAAGATTAAGTAACAAAAAAACAAAGGCCACTCGCATTCAATGTTCTCAAACATCCTCAGCTCCCAAGGTTCATAATATAATCTAAAACAAATCAAACATTGTCGATTAAAATCAACAATCAATTATTTATTATAAAATATTATAAGATAAACGTCTGAGTAAAATTGTGACCTGTTGGGATCTTCCTTGGGTGTTCTATAACCGTCCCTCAGAAATCTCTTACACCCATAACGACCTTGCAATTTTTTCGTTATTGTTTCTCTGGTCAGTTGAATGAGATTTGGCTCATCGACTGCGAAGGCTGGAAAACTGATAATGGCCAGTAGTCCGCTGTCAAGTTCCTTCGAGTTGGACTCTCGTGGCAACATCGATTGCAACACTGCCTGACATTTTTGAGCCTCGTCAGCGAGGACGTGAATGACAGAAGTTGGTCCACCCCTGGCCCCAAAAAGATCAAGCTCGTTCATGGCTTCCATAGCTGCTTTAGCCATCCCGATGCTGCTGGCGTTGAGCTCGGGCAAACCATGATTCGTTTTGTCACCTCGTTCCCATATACCATAATCAGGTGTACAGTATGCCGACTCGATATAAAATACAAGATTTTGTACGAAAGCAACCTAAAATGACAATTTTTAACATTTAACAATTTACCTTTCACTTTATACATTTGCAATAAAAATTATAATCATTTTGATTTTAATTACTTCGTCCAGATTGAAAACAATCTGCAATCCAGAGGCTGTCATCTGAGCTAAGATAAGTAAATACAAGGACACAGCGTCGATCTGCAGATGTCCCCACTCGTTGTCGCCAACAACAACCTGTCCGTTAACAGAGCTGTATTTCGCATGCAAGGCATCGAGCGGATTTTGCGTCGACTTGAACTTCTCGACCTTGTCCTTCTGTTGCATCATAGCCATCAACAATCCTCGCATTAATTTCACGCAGCTCTGCTCTAGCTCGTACGTCTTTGCCCTGTCCTCATCTGCATCGGCAATTTTTTTATAAGCCATCGCTAAGCCCCACACTGCCAGGATACAGTATACATTATCTCGAATCCAGGCGTGATTGTTTTCGACGCTTGCTGGAAACAAGCCTGTCACTGCGTTTTGATGCTTCATTATTATCCTCTGAACGGCCTGCTGGTAAAAGTCCAGATGCAACCCGGAATCCCCTCGACTTCGCATTTTGAATCTCAATTTTGGAATATCGCCTGCAAAGTTAAACATGATTTTCATAAGCAAAATAACATGTACAATTGTAATTGAATCATTTTTAATTTTTAATTATATTATTATATTATCATATATTTATATATGAATGTATTACGCCACGGAGAGACGCAATGTGAAACGAATGTCAAATGTGGTAAACATATATCTAATTTTTAATTTAATCGACGTCAAAAACTTGTTCAACACTTTTCAATGATAATTAACGTACCAGAAGGAAAGTTGATTTCTAAGTGTCAAAATAATCACGCTGATACAACAACGAAGTTGTTGTTCCCAGTTTAATTGAACAAAATGTACTGCTTTATTATGACGAGTATCTTAATCATTCGTATCTCAAGACTGCACCACACACACACAACGCAGGGGAACTCATGGCACTGCTCCAACACTCATCTTATTCTGAGATGCAGCGCGCGAAAATTTAAATTTCAAGATAGATCAACAGATCAAAACACCGCAATCGAAAATTAACGGTCATAGATTTTCCAAGAAAAAATGAAGTATGAATATTTTTGAACACTGAATCTGTTTGTTTTGTGTGTTTGTGTATAATTGTTAAAAAAAAAAAAAAAAAAAAAAAAAAAAAAAAAAAAAACAAAAAAAAAAAAAAAAAAAAAAAAAAAAAAAAAAAACAAAAATCAGTAACTATTTCGTGAGGAAAAACTACTAAGCACACACATCTCGTCAAATAAGGCGTTTAAAAAGGGCGAAAAATAACAAAACACGATTTCGGCTCAAATGCCGCGGAGGAAAATTTACAAAAACCACCGTCACAGTTTATTCTAACACTAAATTTGGTATAATAATTTTTACAAACAGGATTAACTTTTCTACACGATCTGAACTCATGAGATCTCGACTCCGAAGTGACTCGAAAGGCACGAACATCGAGCTGTTCGGCCTGGCAGTTGGATAAAAAAAAACCCTTAAAAGTAATAAAACTATTTTCCAAAATAAATTCTTAAGAAAGTTATGAGTAACACGGGGTGCGCAGACGTTGAACGATCGGCGCGATCGCCCAACAACAGACTCTCTTACACAAAATAAAATCTTTTCAAAAGATATCTTTGTTTGATGTGATTTTTTAAAAGAAAATTAACTTGAGTACAACTGATTCTCTAAAACTAAAATTGAGGTCAAGCACATATGTTTCGAAAAAAAATATCAAATTTAATTAAAACTATAATTCTAGTTTGATAATTTATGATTTTCAGCTGTTTTTAATTTTATTGCTTCAACTTATTTCGATTTTATCTACTATTCGCCGAAACAAAACGGGATGGGTACGTAACTACAAATGTGGGTAGCGCCGAACGAAACTTATCACCGAAAAGTGATGTTCCGAATCGGTAAAGTAGGGACTGTATTTATTGCTGACGGTACGTTAGTTTGAAAACAGACATTTCTGAAAGGAATTAAATGTTAAAACTTTAGCACCGAAAAGACTAAGTTATGAAATTAAATTTAACCGAAAATAATATATTCTGAAATTATCTAATGTGGAAAGAACGATATCACCAAATTATTTCGAAAACTTCGAATAAAAATAGAAAACAAAAAAATAAGTATCAAATATTTTTTGAAAAACGATCCAATTATACCAAATTTGACCCCCCAATCGTTACGCCCCTTAGGGGGGCGGGGAAGGGGGGCAACTTGAAAATTAGGAATGGTACCCCATATTTTTTATTGCAGATTCGGATTTTGCATAAAAAATTTTATAAAAGTTTTATACGAAAAATTTTTTTGAAATATTTTTTTTAATTTTATTGAAATACCAGTATAAGCAATATTAATTCTTGGAAACATTACTAAGATGATATTTTACGAACAATAATATTATTTTTTATAAACAATGATAGAAATATCAATTAATCGCCCTTCTCCAAGCCCATCCCTACCCTGAAGGGAGAGAGGCAGAGAGAAAGAACATTGAAATTCCATGGTAAAAATCCGAAATATGGCAAGTTCGCGACGTTTTTTCCCGTGAACCAAATGAGTTCATATTTTGTCAGAAAGTTTGTTTTATTGTTTCGATCAAGAAGAGAAGAGAAGACATGATTGTTCGAGTGGTCGGAAGGAAGATCCAAGATTTTAATTCAGTACAATTTATTCTCTATATATCTTAGATTAACAAAAATAACTTAATATAATAGTCATACATAAATGAAGAAGTTTAATCTCTTTTTTCTTGAAAACATAATTGTATTTTATCAATTGAACTTTGATGTGCAATCTGGCTCTTTTTCACCGCCAACCGCTACAAAGCTGGCTTCTGCAATTTTTTTAGGGTTACAAATCTCATCATCTTCATAAGGCCAATATTTAAATGAATTTCACTTAAATGACGAATCACTTTCCGATGTTACATATCAATGAAGAACAATCTTTTTAACAAGTATAATAGAATTATTTTCTTTGATGAACATTATTCAATGGTGGGATATAAATATGAAATATGAAATAATAAGCATAAATAATCAACAAAAATAATGTAATAAATAATTTGTGTTAGCTGAAGCGTTTACAAAGATGATAAAATCGCCCGTCTGGCGCTCTGCACTGGGACCAAA